>JACEFZ010007217.1:0-66331 GCA_014155875.1 Cepaea nemoralis | reverse complement strand
ACTGAAGCTACTTTTTCTGAAGCAAAAAATTCACATATTTCAAGACTTGTTCTGCAGCATTGATTTTTCAGTTATTTTAGTACTGAATTGTTTGAAAGCTACTTTTTCACATCACGCATTGTCTCTTCATGAACCCAGAAATACTGTTTAGGTGTTCAACGCGAGAGATAAAGGTTGTTGAATAGATGACCTTATTTCTCCACTGAGCTGTTGTTTTGTTTTCGTGGGGAGGACGGCACTATGCTTAATTAAGGCTACAGTTGTCGCTGGTGCGGTAAGAAAGTGGATGTGCGTATGCGTGCTTGTGTGTGGGCGCTCTTTCCTCACGTGCGCGCACGCGCGCACATATACACACACACCTTTAGGCTAAAAAGTGATCAAAGTGTCTTGCCATTAGGACCTATAAAGCCTAACAAATACGAATACGGAACTACTGACCACTGACACAGACGACTAACACTAACCACTAACATTGAGGACTAAAAATAACCACTGACATTTACCACTAAAAATAACCACTAACCACTGACGACTAATACTGACACTGACCACTGTCTACTGACACTGGGCACTGACAACTAACACTGAGAACTGACACTGACCACTGACCACTAACACTGAGATCTGACATTGACCACTGAAATTGACCACTGACACTGGCCACTGACAACTGACACTGACCACTGACACTGACCATTGACAACTGATAGTGACAACTGACACTGACAACTGACACTGATCACTAACACTGGCCACTGTTTAGTTTATTCGACGGATCAACATCACGGCACACGGATGGAACCCATAAGTGCTCCATCTAAATCAAGCCTGAGCACGCAGAATCAGTTCAGTGCACGAACTCCGTAGCACCGCGAGGATCCTGAAATACTTTGGGTAGATTTTTAATTCGAAATTTTTCCGTTAGACTATTCTTTTTCGATTTCCATCTGCCAAGGGATTTTTTACGTGCGCAACAATACACACGGGCGTCCGACCTCACTACCCAGAGACCAGGGGAAATTAAAATTTTGTTACTAGAAATCCGTGTGAAAAAAAATCGCGCCACCCGGGACCTCCAGCACTCGAGACGGACACCATACCTCTAGACCACTCAGCCCCCTACACTTCTTGGTCTGACCACTGACCACTACCACTAACACTTGCAAACTAGTCTCAGTGGAAAACATTAGCCCGAAAGGCTCATTATGGGACTGAGTTAGCTGAAATTCTTTTACAAGACGTAACAGTCATCCCCAGCATTTTTTGCTGTCTGTGATTTCTTTGCAAGTTTACACTTACTAGTTTGCCAATGCTCTCTGAACGACCGGCACTCATATCAATATATGAAAAACAACGCAAAGCGGTCTGCGTCCAATTCTCCCACAGCTGTGTTTCGAACGCGGTATGCGGGATTATGAACTGCGCCCGTAACTCCTTCACCACAGAGCGGGCCTAGACTCGTTGTGTCGGGGAACTGTTAAACGTGTTATCTGTCCCCAGGTCCCCTATTTTA
The DNA here is from genome assembly GCA_014155875.1 of Cepaea nemoralis. Classification (NCBI taxonomy): domain Eukaryota; kingdom Metazoa; phylum Mollusca; class Gastropoda; order Stylommatophora; family Helicidae; genus Cepaea; species Cepaea nemoralis. The sequence continues at coordinate 64,818 of JACEFZ010007217.1, read as the reverse complement.
ATGACAGTAACATTGCCTAGAAAATTGACCTAGGGTAGGTCGCAACGTCCTGCAAAGGAAAAGCAACATTTTCTTGTAGTTTGTCATTGCTTTCTGAATAATCGACGCTCATGTGATTGTGAAAATCAGCGCTTAGCGATCTGCTTCTAAATCGAACACGGCACACTTCATACTCGTTATATGAGGATTATGAAACTAGGCTCTCTACATCTAGCTCACAGACGCCGGCTTCGACATTATAGACACGACAATTATGGAACATCAAGTTCATACGAAACGTTAAAGAGACACACGTTTCTTTAATTTTATCTTTTTGGTCATCTGTATGTCTGCTTGCCTGCCTGTTCACTTGCCTGTTTAACATGTCTATCTATCTGTCCGTCTCTCCGTTCGTCTGTCTCTCTGTCGGTCCATCCGTTCAATTGTCCGTTAACCATCCGCCCAATAAAACTGTACATCCGTATGTGTGTATGCCTGTTTATCAATACGATCGGCCGGGTCTATCTGTCTGCCTGCCCGCCCGCCTGTCTGTCTGTCTCCTTCCTGTTTGTCTGTCCATCCGTTCATCCATCTGCCTGTTTGTCAGTTAGTCCTTTTAACCCACCCATCCAAAAACCTGCCTGTCTGTCTATTTACTTGTTTGCCTGTCAAGCCGTCTGTCAGTTAGTTCGTCCATCCATCCATCCATCCATCCATCCATCCATCCATCCATCCATCCATCCAGCCAGCCAGCCATCCATCCATCCACCCAACCACCTATCCATCCATCCATCCATCCATCCATCAGACAACCTGTCTTGTCTGTCTCTTCACCCCTTCCCTCGCCATAACTCCAAGAATAAGAAGACATCGATGTTTTAATAATTCAACATAAATTCACCTGGGGCATCAATCACCAAACACATGACATCGTAGCCGTCCTTTGGGGGTTCTCAGAACAAGCAAAACTCGAGCAATGATGACAAATTGCCTTTTAGAAACTCATAATTAACATTCAGAAAATTATAGCTGCATTGTTTTCTTCTAAACATGAAAACATTGCAATCCCGACACCGCCAAACATTTCATGCAAATACTCTCATACTAGACACAAATATCGCCTGCTTGTTATTCGGGCCCATAAAGGAAACACCGAATAGCACCACTGTAACATGCATGGGCATGCCGTATGAGGCACTGAGGTAGGATTGGCCTAAGATTAGCCGCCTCACGCTGCGGAAAACTGTAGCTGCAAACTCCCGCCAAACAATCGAGTCTATAAATAGCTGAGGTTATCGCGCTAGAGTTGTGGATCAGAGTTGTGGATCAGCTCTTTGTTCTTGTTTCCACGATGCCACGTGGCCAATACATCCAGGTATTTACTTCTCTGCCTTCCTCTTGTTCTTTTCCCTTCAATCTTGCCAGTTGTCACCAAGTTCTCCAATTTATTTTTTCTCATGTGTCCAAACAATGGTGAATGTCTATGCCGAATTTCTCTAATCAGTTTACCATTTTCATTTGTTTTTTGTAGGACTTGGTGATTGGTTTATCTGTCTGTCCATGGTATTCGTTGCATGTTCCTCAGAAACCACATTTCTACAGCCATCAGCTGTTTTTCATCTTGATCGCTCATTGTCCACGCTTTACATCCATACATAAGTACAGGTTCTATGTAGCACCTCAACACTCTTTTTCTCATTGCAATTGACATCATTTTATTGGTCAGTGTGTTGTCCATCTCGCAAAAGGCTACCTTCGCCAAGGCGATTCTTGTTCTAATCTCATCAAGGCATCTCCCATCAGATGTTATGACTGTTCCGAGATAACTGTACCGATTCACTTGTTTAAGAACATACCCCTAGCAAGACGTTCGTTACCCGGCCGGTGGTCACAGGTTTCCGGATGCTCCCAGGTCGACCCACCCTAAAATGGATACCCGGAAATGTCTTTGGAAGGAAAGACAGTCGGTGTGATACTTACCATACGACCCATCGAGTATCCATTATTCTATAAAAACCAGGATTTAGCAATATATGCCAAGAGCGGCTTAATGCTGTTAAAAAGAGTCATTTACTTTTCCAAGGAGCTGGGTCCTTTACTTTTCCAAAGAGCTGGGTCCTTTACTTTTCGAAAGAGCTGGGTCCTTTACTTTTCCAAAGAGCTGGGTCCTTTACTTTTCCAAAGAGCTGGGTCCTTTACTTTTCCAAAGAGCTGGGTCCTTTACTTTTCCAAAGAGCTGGGTCCTTTACTTTTCAAAAGACTTGGTTGAGGACCTATACTTGTATGGGAGATGTTAAGGACCCATACTCCATTGGAAGATGGAAGGTGAACGCAGAGGAAGAACCGCAGGTGCAACAGCAGGGTCATCAAAGTGTGGGGTTACAGAGAAGATTGGAGAGTCGTGGTCGCCGATGTCTGCTCCAGACCTGTCATACGAAGAACAGCGTGACGGAGCGTATGACTGACTGACTGAAAGACATGGAGAGATATTTTTTGCTTTTTCTTGTCCTCGACCACCTCATCCTCGTCGCCTTTTCCTTTTTCTTCATCCTCTTCCTCATTCTCTTTTTCGTACTTATTATTATTATTATTATTATTATTATTATTATCATCATCATCATCATGTGAGTGGGTGTGCGTTCTACATGGATGTCTATGCTGGATAATGAATGATAAAATGGTAAAGGAACTGGAGACAGTGGATATGTGATTTCTGAGAATACAGCTGAGCATATCGTGGACTTTATAGGTAGCACATACAGAGAGGGTGAGGGAGAGAGTCAGTGAGAGAGAGAGGGAGAGAGTCAGTGAGAGAGAGAGTGTGTGAGAGAGAGGGAGAGAGAAAAAAGAGAGAGAGAGAGATAGCGGGAGAGAAGAATGAGTGAGCGACAGAGAGAGTGACAGCGAGCGAGAGAGGGGATATATAAGAGAGACAGTGAGAGAGATAGAGGGGGGGGGGGGGATAAGAGAGTGTCTGAAAGAAGGAGTGAAGAGACAGTGAGTGAGTGAGAGAGAAAGGGGGGGGGGGCTAAATGGAATAGACATATCCCCCGAAAAGTCAACAAAATCTATGTTATCTCACCGCGATCCATCAAACGAGACTTCTCCAATACAAAAACCCAACCACTCAACACAATCAAATACTCCACTTTCTGCACCTACCAGCATTTATTGTAGTTCTGCACATACTAGCATTTATTACAGTATATATCACCACAGACATAAACAAACAGTCAGTCCAGGAATTCCCCCCTGCTAGGCTCCCATTGTTTCTCCTTGTCACAGACCAGCCGATTACAGGTCGTGAGATTGCCCCCGATTAGTGTCCAAATTTCGTGTTTCGCCTTACTTCTCATAACATAAGCCAGGAATCCCGTCGGTCCATAGATACAGCTTACCAGTGGCGCCTGAGACGCAGTGACTTCTGATGGTGTTATCAAGTCTAAACAGAGATTTGTGTATCCAAGACTTGCATTGTTACGGCGCGAATGTTTATATTGGCTACGGTAGTTGCGCATGCGCGTCTTTTTTGTCTTGGTTGTTCGCTGTTGTCGTGGTCATTGCGGACTTTGTCTTCTACCACCATTGCTGTTGCTGTTGCCTGTTTGTCCGTTCTTGTGTAAGATGATCATGTCGATACAGATTTGAACAGAGGGATCTACTGGTTTGATTCTGTATGTAATTGATCACTTTCGTTTCACACGCCATCTGTAAATGCGTATTATTCCTTCTTCTTTCTCCTCGGGCCTCTTCTACTCAACGACTTCATTCCTCATTATTATTATAGCGTGAATGGCTTTCATCATCATCATCATCATCATCATCATCATCATCATCATCATCATCATCATCATCATCATCATCATCATCATGTGCCATGCCGATAAGCGTGGACTGTCATATTTTACCATCTTACACGATCACCAGAGTCGTGGATCAGCTCCGTATTCCTGTCTCGACCATGCCACGTGGCCAAGCCATACAGATATTTCATTCATTCATTCATTCAGTAGCATGTCCTTTGCAGAACCTCGCTGCCATAACAATCTTCCGGAAAACCTCTCGATCATAAGCAAGATGTCCCACGTCCGATACACCCATCTGGAGATCCACCGCCACTTCTCCAATCAGTTTACGGTTCACACTTGCTTCGTGTAGGACTTGCTCATTTGTGTTGTGTTTGTCCATGGTATTCTTTGCATTTTCCTCAGAAATCACATCTCCACTGCGATTAGATGTTATTCAGCTTGTCTGTCCATTGTCCACATTTCACATATATGCAAAAGTGCAGGTTCTGTCTAGCACTTCAACACATTTTCTCTTTATAATTAAATTTTTTTATTGGTCAGTATATTTTTCATCTTGCTTAGGCTTCCTCTAAGGCTTCCTTTGCCTTAGCGTTTCTTGTTCTAATCTCATCCAGGCACCTCCCATCAGATGTTATGTCTGTTCGGAGATAGTTGTACCGATTCATTTGTTTAAGAGTATTCCCATTTACTTGTGGTGTTTCTTTATTCCCAGTGACGACCATACTGTGTGTTTTCTTACAATTTAATTCTAACTCTAGTTGTTCACGGCGTACAACAATAGAATCTACTAAATGTTGCAGATCCTATTCAATCATCAATATACTATATCATCCGCATATCTAATGGTATTATAGTTATGTCCCTTAATGGTGATTCCTCTATCTTCTAAATGTAGGAAGTAAAGATGTTCCAGCCTCCATGCCATGGTGGTAGTCGTCTTGCGAGAGCCGCAATCCGCAGCATAGACCAAGAGATGTGTCGAGGAACCCAGAGGAACAGCCGGCCTTCCAGGGTGCGGCACCGTGAACGGGGCACGAAGAAGGAACATAGTAACGAAGACGAACGGAGGCGACAGAGGCAGTGGCTGGGGGAAAAGCTGGCTTCCCACGGCCACAGGTGTTAGGATGTGTGTGAGGGCACGAAGCACCGGGTGCACAAGGGTCTCCTCTCCGCGGGAGGGGAGGCTTGGGAGCAGACATGTTCGCATGTACGGGACAAACACGGAACAACGCAAGTACAAAGCGAACGACTGAACGTCTCGCACGGCAGGGGAAAACGCCCGGATTCATGACCTGGCCTGGCCCGCCCCCTGAGAGTGTCAAGAAGGTAAAAGGGCCGAAATATTCGGGGAAGGGGGGGCCACTTCTGATGATCAGAAACCCTCTGTCATGCTTGCTCCGCGGCATAATTTTTATCACTGAACGTAAAATTGCCCAGTTAATCACAAACAGCCAATGTGAGCTGAGGTTAACTGCAACGACCTGCAACGGACATGCACTTTTATTTTATCCTCAGACAAACTGCAAAATAAAAGTTCCAGCTGAAATGATGAAATATGCACGCAGATTTCACGTATGCTCGCAGACATCAACCTACTCACTTAGAGTGACCTTAGCGTCGCGAAATGCGCTCACCAAGATATGCAGGTGTGCTCCCCAAGTGTTCTCCACAATATACGACTGCTTTGATTTCCTCAAAACTTAACCGTCTCAAAATGTCAGTTTGTCTTCCCGTCTGATTGTTGTCTATTATGTCAAGATGTCTGCTGTATAGGCGAGTGGGCAGGCAATCATTTCTGTGGTGGGGTGGTTGGAATAGACAGGAATTCTAGCAGTAGAAAGTAAATTCAAAGTTAAATTCTTTGTTATGAGATGTCTAGAGTTTTCATTTACCCACGAAGTATCGCCCAACATGGCTGCTGGGCAGGGCAACATGGCGTTTTGTTGGCATTCTGGCAGCGGCCTTAGACACGTACTTGCCTGTGCGTGCTATTGGTTTGTCGGTACTGCTGTTTGTTTCACTTTCCACATGGGACAATGAGGAGAATTTTGTGTGATATTTCCTGGCACAGGAACGGAGCATCATGGGAGTGACGCCTAGCCTTGAAGTTGGAACCGTGTCTAACTACTAACATGACTTTCGTGTTATGATCAGACGGCAGGATTAAGACAGAAAAATTAGCTGTTATTTGGTGCAACATATGTCAACTATTGTTTTTCCTCCCCCTGTTACTCTTCCTCTTACATTTTCTTCGCCGTCCTGATGATTTTCCCGCTATTGCTTCTATTCTTTTTATTATGTATCATCTCCCCTGGCATTCTGCTTACTTTCTTCTCCCCGACTCCTCTTCTTCTTCTACTTCCCATCTTTCTTCTCCGTGCCTTCTCCTTTCCTTCTATTTTCTCCACCTTTTCTTTCGCCTGCCTGTCTGCCTTCCTTCCTTCTTGCCTGCCAGCCTTCCTTCCTTGCCGCTCTCCCTCCTTCTCTCTCTCTTCTTTCTTTCCTTCCTTCCGTGTGCATGTCTATCTTCTGCCGTATTTGGAGCTGGCATTTGCATACCTGGCTTCCAATCCTCTCATCTAATATTTTGATGATGATCACTTACTTTATCAATTGTCTCCCAGATTACCACTTGTTTCTCAGACTATCATTTATTTCCCAGCTATTGAAGACCGAGAGGAAAATACCTGGATGGCTTGGCCACATGGCATGGACGAGACAGGAACACTGAGCTGATCCACGACACTGGTGATCGAGTGAAATGGCGAGTCATGACCGCCCACACTTTCCGGCATGGCACATGATTGATTGATTGATTGATTGATTGATTGATTGATGCCTTTCATACACACCTTTCTCTGAATCCCTCTGAACATCCCCGAGGCAGTCAGCCCCAGTATTTGTTGGCTGTTTGTGATTTCTTGGCAAGTTTACGTTCAGTAGTTTGCCATTGCTTTCTGAACGACCGGCACTCATACTATTGTATAAAAACCAACACAGGGTGGTCTACTCCCAAATCGCCGACAGCTGTGTTTCGAACGCGGTATGCGAGATTACGAATTTCCTCCGTAAGAGCTTCACCACAGAGCAATAAAACTAACCAAAAAATATTTAAAAAAAAAACCAAAACACCAACAGTCGAGTGTAGATTGGTCTATACAAACATGAAACTAGCACCATATACCCAACACCCCTCATGGCATGGAAATAGGTCATTTAGTTTACTCCTACCTCCCGCTAGTCACAATTGTCTTCCAAGTACCCTCTTATTGCGGTATGTCAACGGACGCTGGATTCTGTAAACACTCTTCGTTAGGTGCATTCTATCAAGACACTGTTCTCGCCAATTCTTATTCTGTGCAGACTATTCTCTGTATTCTATGAAATATTCCACATCTCCGCATCTCACAAGTAATTTCTCACTAATCTGCCTTTTGTTTTATCTCATTTCAACAAATTGCACCATAAATATCTTTTCTTTAGGCCATTCTCAACACTAACACAATTTCAACATTTCATATTGTCATTAATATGGATTTACACGTAATAAAGGCAATTACCTGAGAGTTTCTCGTGTGCTTGCTGCTATTTTGTTCCGCTGCCAAAGCTACAAGAGGATCTGAGAAGTAATCTCAACAGAATACCATGGATGTCCGTCCTTAAATGGAAACGTGTATTAAAATTGTTATGCTACAGACGAACACTTCATTATGTTTCATAACTTGCTAAATTCTTGTTAACTCATTTTATACCTAGTGAATTGTCAGGCGTTCATTCTCCGTCTTCTTGGCCCTTTATTCCAAATTATTGGTGTTTGTCCATCAAGAATGACGATGACATTCATTTCATCCAGAGGGGTTGAAAGTTTGGAGCCATGAGTTCTAAGATGCTTGGATGAAGAATGACTTGCGCGATGAATTGGATTAAAGTTCCACAATTCGTCAACCGCACTATCTCGCCTAAGTCCATCTGAATTCGGTGATGAAACAAGTCAAGACGACTGGAGACGAATACAGGTGCAGTGGATGGCCAGGACGCTCTACGTGCCTTGTCGTGCTCATTACGTTCCATTAACGCTTTACAGGTAAACGCCGTCTTGTCCGTTGAATCATCAATGATTTCTTCCGCGCAGTCTGCGGAACCCTATCTTCACATGCTGGGTAGGCATACAATTGTGCACCGATTGGTTTGACGCCGAATCGGTTACCTTCGCCTGGTTTAGCCGGCCTGTCACAGCCGTCACCTGGTGGATGGCCGCTGTCGCATGTTGACAGCTACTAGGAGCCACAGGCGTGAGCTGGATGTCAGGCTTGGACTAGTGGGGAATGGGCCCTGAAATAAGCTGACATCCATCCTTACCAAAGGTACTACCAATGCTTGTCATCCCAGACCTCCCCCCACTGCAAGACCTTAAGTGATGTCAATAAATCAGGTGCCGTCTCCACAATGAAGCTTGGCTGCTATAGATCTCCAACACTATCTCTCGCCTTGATTTTACATTTTGTCAGATTGCTGTTTGTCCATCTCTTATGTATTCTTCCTCAACCAACTCATTTTCAGAGACCCCCAGGGGTCGTCACTGGAGCGACGGAGTTTGTGCTTTGTGCGACGCTTTCGGCCGGTCACCCTGTGAAAAGAGACCGAACCAAATGGTGTAACACCCGGTACAATGATATGGATCATCTTATAGTTAAACCTCCCTGGAAACCAACCCGCGCCACGTCGCCTTATCGTCTGCTATCTCACGTAGCTCCGCCCAGGTCCTCCTCATATCTCTAGGTCAGCGTGGCCGAATGGACAAGCTGCCCTGTCGTCTGCTATCTCCCGCAGCTCCTTCCATGTCCTCCCCATATCTGGAGGAGCGTGACCGAATGGACAAGAGCACTCGCTCTTAAACTTCCGGTGTGCTGATGGAAGTTCAGCCCCTACACCGGTCAGTTGGAATAAAATGTTGACTTTTCGTCTTGACATGGAGTAAATTACAAATACCGCTGCAGTACAACTGAGGTCAATAATCAGTGCAGTGAACTTCATAGTAGTGCCACGTGTATCGACTACGCTTGACTTCAAAGCGAACGACAACAGAGAGAGAGAGAGAGAGAGAGAGAGAGAGAGAGAGAGAGAGAGAGAGAGAGAGAGACAGTGTGAGGGGGAGAGAGAGTGAGTGAGGGAGAGAGAGAGAGAGTGAGGGAGAGATAATGTGAGAGAGAGAGAGAGAGAGAGAGAGAGAGAGAGAGAGAGAGAGAGAGAGAGAGAGATTATCCAGCATTGTTTTCTATTTGTGATTTACTTGGCAATTTAAACATTTAAATACAGTACAGGCATCAATAATATACACACTAGTAACACTAACAATAAGAACAAAAACAACAACAACAACAACAATAAAAGCAGATACAACAAAATGAACATAGACAACAACACCAATAATATGGGCAGTAGGAAGAACAGCAATATAAGCAGCAAGAACAATATCAAAAGCAGAGGCAAAAACAAGAACAACAGCAACATGAGCAGTCACAAAAACAATAACAACAATAAAAACAAACAATAACATAAACAACAACCACCATAACAACATGGACAGAGGTAATAACAAACAAAATAACCAACTTTAACCATGTAAGCAACAACAATAATAATGCAAGTGACAACAACAATAAGGGTAACATAAGCAGAAACAACAATAACAACACAAACAGCAACAACAGTAGCAAAAGCACAACATAAACAGCAGCAACAACAACAACATAAGCACAATAACAACAACAACATAAGCAGCTATAACAATAACAACATAAGCAACAATAACATAAGCAGCAGTAACGACAACATAAACAACAACAACAACATAATCAATAACAACAACAACAACATAAGCAACAATAATAACAGCCCCTGCACCGGACCGCTGGACTAAAATGTTGACCTGTCGTCCTTGACTTGGGGACGTTAATTACAAGTATCTCTGACGTCGGAGTGGGTTCGCCTAATGGCGAGGGACACTGTTAATAGGGAAAGCTAACTCACACGCAAAATTCAGCCCATCACTACTATAAATAGCGTGTATGGACTTCACTTGAATTCAAAGCGAGCGAGCGCCAAAAAAACAAACAAACAAACAATAACATAAGCATCAATAGAAATAACAGTAACATAAGCAGCAACGACAATATCAAAAATAACAACAACAACAATAACAACAACAATAACATAAGCAACAACAACAACATAAACAACAACAACAACATAAGTAGCAACAACAATAACATAAACAGCAACAACAATACCAGCAATAACATAAGCTGTAACAACACTATCATAACAATAACAATAACAACAACATAAGCAACAACAACAACAACAAAATAAACAGCAACAACAGTAACATAAGCAGCAACAACAAGAACATAAGCAGCAACAACAATAATAACAACATCAACAACATAATCAACAAGAACAAGAACAACAGTAACAACAACATAATCAGCAACAACAGTAACAACAACAACTTAAGCAACAACAAAAAAACAACATATGCAGCAACAACATTAATAAGAAAAGCAAAAACAGCATCATTAATGTAGACAAAACATAACAACATCAGCAGGGCAACAACACTACCAACAACAACAACCTAAATAACAACAATGTAAGTGAAGTCAATAGTTAAAAAATAACACACAAACAATAACAACAACAACAATATTCTGTCCAACAACAATATAAACAAAGTCAATACCAACAACAACAACATCAACGACGACGGCAACAGCAGCAGCAGCAGCAACAACAACAAATGGTCTATCCGAAGTTAATATGATTGATGCAGCATGTTTTATGTCTTGCTGTAACTCTGAAATGCCCAGCTTATGAGGTTCACAGATATTTGGCATTGTGTTTCACAAATATGAAAATGGCACATGACAGCACAGATTTCAATGTCCACATTGTCAGATGAGATTCCAGGGGAAAAAAAAGTGAAAATGAAAGCTAGATTTGAACTTATCATCTAATAGACAAAAATCATGTGACATGGCTGTGGTGGCTTCTTTCCGTGGCTTTCAATTGTGACATTAAAAGGTGAAGTATTGTTCAACATGTATAATTGTGTGTATGTTTGTTGTGTGCGTAATGTGTGTTGTGTTGTGTGTGTGCACACACACACATACACACACACACACACACACACACGCACGCATACACAACACACACACACACACACACACACACTTAGTCAAAACAATGTTTTCCTGTTGTAAATAAAAATGGCAGTTGACACAAACAATGAACTGCATATTTTGTCTGTGATATTTCCCCGTATCTCGTCGTTGAGTCCACCTTCATCTTCTTTCCCGGACATGCGGGAGTTGAGGGACATGAACGAGCTGATAACTTGATGGGTCTGCATCCCCTGCAGATGGTCAGCCCAAGGATCGTGTCGATGTTATTAATGCCCTCAGATGTCGAGAGCGGATATCTTTGACGCCAGTGAATCCACATCGTTGTCCAGAGTGAGAGACCCGGGAGTAAGAGCTGTCGCGGCCAGACACGAGAGACACATCGGGAGAATGATGGGCCTCCTCATCCAAAACATAACTGGCATTATTATCAGCAGAACGCGGATGCATACCTTTTGGAGGTTCTGAGCACATTGGACTTGTCCGGAATGCAAAGATGATATCTCAACAGATAACACATATATCCTGCAGAAAGCACTCAACATAAAATGAAGTAAACGACAAATTCTTTAGCTCAAATACATAACATCCACGCATTACCACGGTAACTTTTAAAGTGCCCATCATTTAGTTTTTATTCACACCAACAAGAAAAACAACTTCGAACCGCAGCAGCTTCTGAAAACTCTCGCAAACGTCCATTTTGAGTATGGCACAACACGCGAATCACATTGCCTTTATCAATTATGTGTCCAGCAAATGCGAACATGGGTTTTTTTTTTTAAACGTTGCATATCCCTTACAGGACGTTGCAGTCAACACCAGCATTTTTCAGCTGCTGTTGATGTACTAGGCAAGTTTTACGTTCAGTAGTTTGCCATTGCTTTCTGAACGCCCGGCTCCCATACCAACACGTTATAACAACGCGACACGGTCTGCTGCACAAATCGGTCGCAGCTGAGTTTCGAACGCCCGGTAAGCGACTCACGAACCGCGTCCGCAAGCCTTTAGCCATGGAGACCGGTGTGGTATGTTGCATGTGTGTAAATGTGTGGTATTTTGCGTATTTGTGTAAATGTGTGGTATGTTGCATATGTGTGTAGATGTGTGGTATGTTTTATATATGAATAATATTGTGATATGTTGTATATCAGTATAACATCGTGGTATGTTGCTTATTTGAGTGAATGTGTGTAAATGTATCATATTTTTGTCTATACCGTGTTTATGTGGCACATATAGGGAGAAACTATACTTTACAAACTTGCAATTATACAGAGTATTGTCTGTGTGGCACGTATAGGGGCGTCCTGTACTTTATAAACCTGTAATTATACATAAACCAGTGCCTATGTGTGTGTGTGTAAAACAGGCCGTTTATATCAGCAGTATGTTGATGTGTGCAGATCCGGCATGTTTCTACGTGAATTTGGGTTCCTTCATATTCGTTTATTTTATTGATTTACCAAAATATCCGTTTATAAGTTTTTCTATCCAATTCAGGATGTGGTCTGCAACACTATTATTCAACTATCTCTCTGTGCATTCTACCTACCTTACCTACCTACCTACCTACCTACCTACCTACCTACCTACAATAAAATTTATAATACTGTATAACTCTGGTATTACAATAACATGACATTACAACAACACTAAGAATACACCAACACTAAGAATAGAAAAACACTGCCATTACAACACTAACATCACAGCAGTACAGTACTGACATAACAACACTGTCATCACATTAAGACTGACAGCACAGTCCACGAACTATGACACAGCGTGACAGCTCCAAAGACATCTGTTTTTCCTCGACAAGATTTCTAAGAAACAGGCCAGACATTAAAATCAACACCGTGAACGAAATGACAGAAAATCAAGCGGAATGACGAGTGTGACATTCAGACGTGACCGTTAGAACAAGCAAACAAAACTGATGACGTCAATAATTGTGATGTGGAAACGTCTGCTTGTCAAATTGCATGTAGACTGCAGTTTTGTCGCCGGAAATAACATCACAAGCATCGATCACTACTTACAAAAGATTTAACTGTTTAAGTACCGAAGAATACTATATTGCCACCTGCGACTTTCCATTTGGACAGAAGGACGATGTATCGCCATACTAAGGTCATCGTGTTTTCTTGTGTTTTGTTTCGTGGGATCGTCCGCAATTTCAATGCTCAGTGAATAGAAATTTACATTGTAATAATAGTCACCATGGCCTAGTGGTTAGCGACTTTCTCCGTAATCCCGTATACTCTCGTAACGTGACGACGGCGAGAATCGGTAGCGGTTCTAACCGCGTCGGTAACTAACGCGGTATGTCAGCCGATCGCTCAGAAAGCAATGGCAAACTACTGGACGTAATATTGCCAAGAAATCAACAATCAGCTAAAAGATGCTGATGTTGACAGTGGTACCTCGGGTTACGAACGCCTCAGGTCACGAACAATTCAGGTTACGAACAATTCAGGTTACGAACAATAACTTCGAAAATTTTATGTCTTGGGTAACGAACAGTGCCTCGGGTTACGAATGAAGGCGAGCGAGAGAGAGAGAGCAAGGTGTAACGTTGGAGACAAACGATCGCGTACAGTACAAACAGTACTACAGATGAGCTTGTGGGTCTTCAGAATGAACAGCTAAAGACATTAAAGGAGGCGCAGTCGTCCGATGATGTGGAGTCAGTGACCGTTTCAACTGCCAGGATGAAAGAAATTTGCAGCAAGTGGGCAGACGTCGAAGACTTCATTATGAACCATCATCCAAACAAACTTGTTGATAACAGGGCAGTAAATCTGATGAATGATAACACGATGGCCCACTTCAGAAAGATTCTCCAGCAAAGGAAGCGACAAATTTCCCTTGATAGTTTCTTGGTGCAGAAAGATTCTCAGGCGGCTGCCGAGAAACACCGACAAGATACTCCTGATTCAGGATAACAAAGAAAGTGTCAAATTTCCAAAGATCGTTTTCTTGGTAATAAAGATAGTCTAAATTTCTTTTTATTTTACATTTTATTCATTTGGTAGTTTTCTTTCTCTTTATTTAATACGTGAAGTACACGTATTCTTTGCGTTTTGTTAGGTAAACGACCGGATGTTAATAAAAAAAGAACGATTCTTTCATCTTGAAACGGATTGTCTTTATTTCATTGATGTCAATGTTTCGGGTTACGAACGTTTCGGGTTACGAACCGAGCTACGGTGTTCGTGGTTTGTACGACGCTTTCTGCAGGCCGCTCATCAGAAAGAGATCGAGCCACACGGGATAAAACTCGGTGCAATGAAATCCATTCTCTTTCTTTTAAAAACCCTTTAAATACACACATACAACACACATTAGAAGATAGTGCTGGATTCTGTCACGTGAATATAGTTAATAAATAAACACACACGTTTTGTTTATCTCTCACATACGTAGGGAAAAGAATTAGAGACTAGAGGACGCACTAGACAACATAACAATTGAAAGCTATAGTTACCGACCGGGATTCCAACCTGTCACCTCCAAATTTCCACAATGCTTGGCTGTTCAAACAATTGTAGGCGAGACCAGCTCCCCTTATCATGTTAGTCATTTCGTATGCCTTAATCAAAGTATACTTTTTCCTCCGTTCTGCCTACTTCCGTGTTCATCCTTCCTCTTTTAAATTCTTCTTTTTTCTTTCTTCATCCTGCTTTTCCTTATATTTTTTTCCTTTCTCTTTCACCTTCTTCTTCTCTTCCTTCTTTGTGGTTTTTCTTCCGTCATTCTTTCACCTTTTTCTTTCCTTCATTCTTTCTCGTTCTCCTTGTTATTTCTGCTTCTTCTTCCCTTCCTTCTTGCTCCATCCGCTTCCATTCCTCCGTCTTCTTCTTTTTAATTCTCCATCCAATTTTCGTCCTCGTCTTTCCCCTCCTCTTATTCTTCCTTCGCATCACCCCCACCTTCTATCTTCTGTTCTTCCATTCCACCTCATATACCCCCTCCCCCTTTCCAACGTCCTCATCCTCCATCTTTTTCATATCTCTGTTGATTAAACCATCCTCCTAGTTCTCACGGCCGTTTTTAGGCAAACTCTCTGTAACTAGTCAGACACAGCATGAATGGATCCACTCTCTTGTTAAAAAGGTGCTGGAGTCGCCCATATTGGACCTGAAGACACACCAGAAACTAGACTATCCAGCAACCTCGCTTTAATCTACGGAAGAGTGGCCACTGGTCAGTCCTTAGACTGTTGTTGAAGTCACCCGATTCTATCACTCTTCCAACAATTTTGAATGGATCAGAATTGTCACTGGTCTCATAATTTGTGAAGTTTCTCACTGCATTTTCTATATAAATGTTGAAAAGGTTTCTCTGATAGTTTTTTACAGTTATTTATAATATTCTACGTTTTCAAAACCATCTTCCAGACACCCGTTGTTAACTACGCTGGCAGTACAAGGCATACACAACAGTCGTCTCAGGAACCATATCTCCGTTGATTCCAAACTTTTTCTAAATTTGTTCTTTCACATTTCATGATGCACTGCCGTATAACAAAACAGGTTGCATATATTTCAGTACTGTCTTTCTTACATTTAATGACAGTGGCTTATTGATTTTCAATAGGCGAGGCGATACTAAAAGATTCAGTACAGAAAAAAAAAAATTAATATAACGCCAAATATTTGCACAGAAGGCCGATATTTCGGCCCATACAAAGGGCATCGTGTTATTTATTTCGTTTCGCAGTATCTTCCTCAATTTTAGAGCTCAGTTAACGGAAATTTGCTTTATTATACGAGAGGGCTTCAGATCAAAACCTTAAAAGTGTGAGAGACAGAAAGTACAATAACCACCTCATTGTCTTGAAAAAGGTTTTCATTTAAAATCCCCTCGTACTTATTCATTTGATGTGAGCCATGGTTTTATGCAGGGCTGAGCTGGGAGCGGAACATTCAAATCCACGCCAATAGGGATCGAACCTTTGACCACCGTTACGGCAGGCGAGTCTTTGATATGTAAAGCTAAAATTATATGCACCAACTCGCATGTACAAGTGATGGAAAATTTGTTTTAACAATCGCTTAACTAATTCGATGCCAAACAAAAAAAGTAAGTTTCAACCACACAAGGTACACACTCAAGAGAACAAGCAATATAATGTAAATTTCCATTAACTGAGCATGGAAACTGTGGAAGATACCGCTAAACAAATAACATGATAACTCTAGTATGGCGATATATCCTCCTTCATTTTAAAAGGAAGGTCACATTTGGCGATATATTATCTTTCGGCGCTGTATCGGTTAAGAAATATAACAAAGATCAATGGTTCTCTTTCACTGTTGCACAAGCTAATTTACTTGAATCCACCCGTCTATAAAAAAAATATGGGGCTGGCCCAAAGATGTACAACGGGGCCCTTTTGTATAAGGCCTGTATCAAATGCTTCTACCTCACAAACAACAGGTAGACAGATGGGGAACATCTCTCTAGGAAACATAAATAGAAAGATCAAAGGTCCTCTTTCAGTTTGACTCAGAATAATTTATTTGAACATGTTGAATTCGTGTATCTAAAGGAAATGACAGTGGCTTCAGTTATTAAACTGCAGCAAGTTCAAATCTCTGGGCAGTAGGAAATCATTAGCTGCAATTTTCCACTCTTTGGAAAACCACTTTGTGTTCAGCACGTGATTCGTTGCATTACAGGTGCATGCAGGGAATGTTGTGTCCAAGCTGGGAGTTAAGGCCGTTTGATCAGTTTGTCGCTACGCAGTGTAAAAATAGTACCTGGATCTTATAGAGCAGAGGTTCCCAAACCACGGCCCGCGGGCCACTTGTGGCCCGCCAGCTTCCAGAAAGTGGCACGCGAGGTCTCGTTATTTAATATAATATATTTTAATATTTTCAAAAATGCACTCGGAGCGTCCCGTCAGCGTGCGGTAATTTACTCTGCTCGTGGTTGTTATGCTCAGATATTATCGAATGCGCCTGTTCAATTCGCAACGAAACGTTATGAAGTTCCCATATCCCAGCCTTGTCGACCAATCAGAGTGCGCAAGGAGCCATGTTGTCGTCTGTTACAACTGTTTAGCAGAGTCGGTAGTATTGTGTTGAAATTAGATTTTTTCAAATACAAATTTACCGTTAAAGCCTATAAACATGAGTGTTGAACTAGCGTGAGTTCAGACAGTTTCTATCAGACCTGAACGAGAAATACGGTGAGCTACTGTTACACTGTGATGTTAGATGGCTATCTAAAGGGAAAGTTCTGTCACGTTTCTGGGCACTGAAAAATAGTGTCTATCTGTTTCTGATCTGAAATAAATGAAGTGCCTACAGAACGGGAATGTCTGCTGAACGATGACTGGCTTAATGGCTTGGCATTTTTGGTGGATATCACGTCTCATTTAAGCCCTTTAAATGCGAGCATCCAGGGAAAAACAAACTATTCACAAATTTGTGTGATGACATTTCTTCATTTAAAATGAGACTACGACTGTTTAAGGGACAGCTGACTGAAAGGACTTTATAGGCGTTTCCAACTCTGAAGACGCTTGTGGTGGACAAGAAATGTGACTTGTTACAGTACAAAATAAAAGTTGAAAGTCTTCTGAACATCTTTCAGTCGAAATTTCAAGAGTTCACAACAGAGGAGGATAGTGTTGCCCTCTTCATAAATCCGTTCGTATTTCCTGACGCCAAGCTCTGTCAATTAAAACAAAACCTTCAGCACGAAGTAATTGATTTAAAATGCAGTTCTGCACTGAGATATACATTTCTGGAGCTGCCTACTTAACCTTCAGCTGGTCATATGATTTCATTCACGCGATGTATGCCTGGCGAACAATTTGAACACTTGCCTTCATTCGCCCAGAGATACGTTTGTCATTTCGGTTCGTCTTAGAAATGCAAGAGGTCATTTTCCGCAATGACCGTTATAAAAAAAAAAAAACAAGCAACGTTCCAGACTCATCGACAGTAATCTAGCTGTGCTTATGACTTTGGGCACGACAGATTTGTACCCAGACATTGAATAACTGGCATCTGAACTTAAGTAACTGGTTATGAAGAACAGTAACAATTGTAAATTAATTACACTTATAGCGATTTTCGAAACTGATTAAAAATTTATTGTGGAATGAACTTTTGATTTAAAACCCCCCCCCTCCCCCCCCAAAAAAAAAAATGTCCGCAGTGTAATACTGACATTGGCTGCCTTTAAAGTGTTAGAATTTTATTGACGAAAGTTAAGAAAGGTAAGAATGATATTGCACGACTTTTATAAATTTATAACGTTGTGGCTCGCTTAACTACCGAAAATATTAGATATGGCCCTCTGCTTGAAAAGTTTGGGAACCACTGTTATAGAGGGTCGTTCACATGATCAACGCAGCATGAGGTGAGCATTATGACCACATAGCCACCCACTATTCTATTGATGTATTTAAAGTACATAAATGAGCAAGTTCTACAAGAAACAAATGCAAACCGTAAACTGATTAGAGAAATTACAGTCCATCCATCCATCATGTGCCATGCCGGTAAGCGTGGGCGGTCTTGTTCTGCCATCTCACTCGATCACCAGAGTCGTGGATCAGCTCCGTGTTTCTGTCTCGACCATGCCACAAGGCCAAGCCTTCCCCTTGGTCTGTTCCCCTCGATCTTACCAGTTGTCACCAAATTCTCCAATCCATTTCTTCTCATAACATGCCCAAAAAATTTTGACTGTCTACGTCTAATTTCTCTAATCAATTTACGATCTTCATTTGTTTCTTGAAGAACTTGTTCATTGGTCTTTCTGGCTGTCCATGGTATTCTTTGCATTTTCCTCAGAAACCACATCTCTACAGCCATCAGATGTTTTTCAGCCTGACTGCTCATTGTCCACGCTTCACATCCATATAAAAGTACAGGTTCAATGTAGCATCTCAACACTCTTTTTCTCGTTTCAATTGACATCTTTTTATTGGTCAATATGTTTTTCATCTTGCTAAAGGCTACTTTTGCCATGGCGATTCTTGTTCTAATCTCTTCAAGGCATCTCCCATCAGATGTTATTACTGTTCCGAGATAATTGTACCTGCTCACTTGTTGAAGAATATTCCCATTTACTTGTATATTACATTGTGGTATTTCGTCCTTCCTAGTGACGACCATAATCTGTGTCTTTTTACAATTTAGTTCTAACCCTAGTTGTTCACTGTGTGTAACAATCGCATCTACTAAATTTTGCAGGTCCTGTTCATTGTCTGCAATCAAGACTGTATCATCTGCATATCTAATGTTATTGATGCATCGTCCCCCAATGTTGATTCCTTCCATATCTTCAATATTTCTGAAAATACTTTCACTGTACAGGGAAAACAGATCTGGAGACATTACACATCCCTGTCTCACACCCCTTTTAATAGGCTGATATTGGCTTACACATCTCTACAGTACAGGTTCAATGGAGAGAGAGAGAGAGAGAGAGAGAGAGAGAGAGAGAGAGAGAGAGAGAGAGAGAGAGAGAGAGAGAGAGAGAGAGAGAGAGAGAGAGAGAGAGCATCACTATTTTTACGTCACATACATTTTATGTACACATTTTTCTCCATGTTTAACATTTTTATGAGATTGCTCATGACAAGTGTCAGTGTATGTGTGTGAGTAAAGTGTGGGAGTTTGTTCATACTAGTTTCAATACTAACGTGAGACATTTTGTATGTGTCTAGATGTAAGGAAGTGTGAGTGTATATGGAGGATGTGTGTGAGTGTGGGGATATGTGTGGGTGGGGGGTGTGGGGGTATGCGTTTGGATGGGTTGGGGTGTGTGGGTTTTGGTGGGTAGTGGTATTTGTGGGTGTTGGTGGGATGTGTAGATGGATGTGTGGGGGTGAAAGTAGGGGTGTTGGAATGGGTGTGGGGTATGTGTGTATGGGTGGAGGATATGTGTATGGGACGGATGCGGGGGATGTGTGTTTATGTGGGTGGAGATGTGTGGATGGTTTGAGGAAGTATGTGTGGGAGGCGGGGTTGTGTGGGTAGGGGATTGTGTTGGGTGGATTGGGGATGCAAGGGCGGGTGGGGAGAAGTGTATGGTGTGTGGGTTTGAGATATGTGTGCGGTGTGTTGGTGGGGATGTGTGAATGATGTGTGGGTGGAGGGTATGTGTGTGGTGGTATGGGTGGAGGATAGTGTGTGGTGTGGGGGATGTGTGTGATGTGTGAAGGGAATGTGCGTATGGGTGGGTTATATGTGTGGGTGAGTAGGGGATTGTGGTGGTTGGGGGAAGTATGTGGGGTGTGTGGGTGGGAGATGTGTGTGTGTGTGGATGGGGAATGTGTGGGTGGGGGGGGGTGTGAGTGGCTTAGGGATGTGTAGGTGGGTGAGGGAGTTGAATGTGCCGGGGTGGGATGTGTGAGTGGGTGGAGGATGTGTGTGGGTAGGGGTATTGTGATCGAGAGATGTTTGGTTGGGGGTGGGTGGGGGTGTGTGGGTGCGTAGTGGAGGATGTATGCGTGAGTGAGTGTGTGTTGGTGGACGGGTAGGGAATGCGTGTGTGGGTGGGGAGAGGTGTGTGGTGTGTTGGTTGGGGATATTGTGTGGGTGAGGTATGTGTGTGTGGGTGGGGGATTTTTGTGGTGTGTGAGTCGGGGTATGTGGGGTGGATGGGTAAGGGTATCTGTGTGGGTGTGGGTGGGAATATTGTGTGGTATATGGGTGGGGGACATGTGTGTGGTGTGTAAGTGGGGATGTGTTGGTGAGGGATATGTGTGTGTGTGGTGCATGGGTTGGGAATAGTGCGTGGTAGGGGGTGTATTTGATGTGCGGATGGGGGATTGTGTTGTGGGGGATTAGGTTATGGCATGTGTGGGTGGGTGGAAGTTGTATGTGTGGGTGGTGGGGTGTGTGTGAGTGGATTGGGGATGTATGGGTGGTTAGGGAGATGTGTGTGTGTGTGTGTGGGGGGGGGGGTAGGGACATGTCAGTTGGTGGGGATGTGTGTGTATGGTTTGGGGATGTGCGGTGTGTGGGTTGGTAGGGGATTGTGTGCATGGGTGGGGAATATGTTGTCGATGGAGATGTGGCTGGGGGATGGGTGGATTGAGGTGTGGGTGGGGAGAGGATGTGTGGGTTAGGATGTGTATGTGGATGGGCGTGGGATGTGTGGGTTGGTGGGGGAATGTTTGTGGGTGGCGAGTGTGTTTTGGTTGGGGGATCAGGTGAGGGCAGTGTGTGTGTGGGTGGGGGTGTGCGGGAGGGGGATGGGTCGGTTGGTGGGGTATGTATGTGTCCCTTGGTGTGCGTGTGTGTGGGTAGGTGGGGGTGTGTATGTGTCCCTTGGTGCGTGTGTGTGTGGGTAGTTGGGGGTGTTGTGTGGGTGGGGTGATGTATGGATAGGTGGGAGATGGGCCTCATAACATGGTAATTAGCCTTTTTTATGTTTACAACATTCATTTTACAATTTTTATGTTTCTTCCTATGTAAATGCATAATGCTCATGATGAACGAAAGACGAGTGATTGGAAGGGCCGAATGTAAGACGGGCCTGCGCGCCCAATTTGTGACCCTAATAAAGTTGATTTGATTTGATTTGATTTGATTTACTTCATTATCAACTCTTATGGCAGCTTGTTGTTTCCAATATATGTTTTTTACAAGTCTAAGATCTTTTCCATCAATTTGTAGATCTTCAAGCATCCTTATCATGTTGACATGTCTCACTTTACAGTCAGTCAACATTTATTGGATATGTTATGAGAATAAATAAATTCCAGAACTTGGCGACAACTGGCAAGATTTAGGGGGAAAGATGGGAAAAGGCGGAGAAGTAAATATCTAGATGGCTTGACCAGATGGCATGGTCGAGACAAGAACACAGAGCTGATCCACGACTCTGGTTATCGTGGGAGATCGCCAAACATGACAGCCCATGCTTATTGGCATGACGCATGATGATGATGAAATCGGTTGCGTGAATGTAGAACTCATGGCTCAAGAAAAATAAAATAGTGATGTTCTACAAGATCTGGGCATCGCATAGCACTGGCTCATACAACAGCGTGTTGTCCCGGAAACTGAAATACAGTTAAATCTCTGTTTTCGTCCATAACCCGTTTAAAATAAAACAATCGGCGAAATCCGAAACCGACGAAAACGGAGGCAATTATTTCCACATGAATCAATGTAAATCCAACTAATTCGTTCTAGAAACTTCAAAATACATACAAAAACACATTGTATAGAGAATAAATATAGTGTTTAATACTATTTTTTTTTTGGCCCCAGACTTGTCCGAACTCGCACCTTCGCCGTGCATAGTACCAATGTGTATGCCAGCGCGCCTCTTGAATTTTTCAAAACATCCTATGCTGGCCTTAACATCACTAAGTGCGCTAGCACTCGTCCCAAACACTTTCTTAATGAGATCGGCATTCAACTGTCTAACCTTTTCACATAGGATTGCCTCCGAAGCAGAATCGCCATCTAACTGGTTTTGATTTATCCAAAGTAGTTATAACTGTTCGACGTCTTCAATTGTTTGCGATCTCTGTTTCGTTAGCACATTCATGTCTTTCGCTACATTAGCCTCCTTTATTGTTTTCTTTTTCGCTACAATGAAACTTGTAGTAGATGGCGACTTCCCGTACATGCGGCAGATTTCAGTAATCTTAATGCCGCTCTCGTTTTTATAATTAGCAAGCGATGCGCACACAACGAAAAACAACGCCAAACTGAGCAGAAGAACGCGAGTGCCCCTTTGCTGCCGCAAAATTAGCAGCGAGATCGTGTGGGCATGCCGACGAAAACCGAGACATAACTGTCATTTAAACTGTCATTTACTGCCAATATAGTACCTTGCGGTGTATGGCAGAGGGGTCTTTGAACCTGAGTGAAAACCGAGACATGTCCGCTGAAAAAAAATCGACGAAAACCGAAGGCAACGAAAACCGAGATTTAACTGTACTTTATGCATATTACACTTGCAACAAGCAGGAGGACTGGCAAAAGGTCAAGGATGTTTTGGCGGGTCGCGATGAAAGAGACGCCCGCAAAGGATCTGCTACATGATAATAATAATGATGGTGGTGGATGTAGAACTCAAGGGATAACGACCAAAATAAAGTTCCAAGAATAGTTCCACGTGTAGATCTATACAATGAACAAGTCCTTCAAGAAACAAATGAAGATCGTAAACTGATTAGAGTCATTAGACGTAGACAGTCAACATTTTTTGGGCATTTTATGAGAAGAAATGAACTGGAGAACTTGGTGACAACTGGCAAGATCGAAGGGAAGAGACCAAGCGGAAGATCGAGAAATAAATATCTGGATGGCTTGGCCACGTGGTATGGTCGAGACAGGAGCGCGGAGTTCATCCACGACTCTGGTGATCGAGTGAGATGGCAAAACATGACCGCCCACGCTTATCGGCATGGTACATGATGGATGGATGGATGGATGAATGGATGGATGGATGGATGGATGGATGGATGGATGAATGGATGGATGGATGGATGGATGGATGGATGAATGGATGGATGGATGGATGGATGGTAGATCTATAGCAGGGTGGACATATTGATAACACTGCATCCTAGACTTCACACTCACGTCTTGAATAACGAGAAAACTTGTTTCAGTAATCCTTTAGTTGCAAATAGTTCTTATTTTAACTCCGTTTTTGAGCTTGGAGACGGGAAGGAACGATCTGCAACACAGACCCCAAGTAGATGCTACACTGATACATGCAGGATACATCAATCATTGATCCGACTTGAAGTAGCTGCATGATACATCATTCATTGATCTGACTTGAGGTCACAGATTGTGAGAATTGTATGGATCTTTTGCCCTGGCCACGTGGGGGTGCGGGGGGAATGAACAGGCTGATAGGTTAGCAGGGAATGCACCTCTTGGTGGTATTTTGCCTATGGACAAGGGTGAGGTGGTCGTGCGCTTGTGGGACCAAGTGGAGAAGGCGGAGGAACAGATTGAGAACCCACATGTGGAAAGAATGAGATTGGCGGGGGGGGGGGGGGGGGGGGGGGGGAGGGAGGGGGAATCGGCAGGGGTTCTGGAAGAATCTCAAAACTGAGAGGGAAGACCAGGAGAACTTTTAATCAGATAGCGGTGGGAACGATTAGTAGTATGACTCTTCGCTGGCTGTTGACTGAGCACGTATGGGAATGTCCTGAGTGCAGTGATGTCGGTTCTTAACTCAACTCAACTCAACAATTCTGACTTGAAGTAGCTGCGTGATACATCGTTCATTGATCTGACTTAAAATAGTTGAATGATACATTATTCATTGATCTGACTTGAAACAACTGCATGATACATCATTCATTGTCTTGACTGAAATCCACCAAAACCTGCTCAAGACGACTACCACGTTATGAACAGACCAGAACATGTTATTATTCTGCTCATCAGAACAGGACACAATAGATTACGCAACTACCTGTATACAAAATTCAAGATTGGTGAATCAGCCATGTGCATATATGGATTGGCGCCGCAGACAGCAGAGCACATACTCCAAGACTGCCCAAAATATAACATATCTAGGCAAACCTTCTGGCCTAGAGAGGCGACAGTGGAAGATAAACTCTAGGGACCACTGAGTGAACTGACTGACTGACTGACTGACTGACTGACTAACTGACTGACTGGCACCTTGCCGCCTTGACGGACGATAGTTAGTAAAATGGAGTTATACCTCTCCATAACACAAAGCCTGGGCTGAATTTAGAAACCATGTGTTGCCCATGCAACATGATCCCTCTCTCGGCCTGTCTAGTTTACTCCAGAGGAAAGGTAACACTAATATGTCTGGAACAGGACACGCTGCAGAAGCTGCCAGATCAGTAAAGCAATACTCTAACTATCGATCCTAGACCAGTTGCCAACCAAGGCTAAGGGCCTGGTCTGCCCTGCTATGACATTCAGTCTTTAGGTTGCATTTTCTCGCACTAGGATAAGGCTTGTACCCTCCCATTTGCGCTCCGCCGCCCGAAGCCGTTGGCACAATGTGGGATTTCGAGTTTGGTAAGTGTCGCCCAACATTCGGTGCTAACTGAAGCAGGTAGTACAGTCATACGGTAGCTCAGTCAAATCTAACTAAGACCTGAGTGAACAAAGAGAACACACTGCAGTTATTTCAAGCGAACGAAAGAAGAAGAAGAATTGATCTGAGATGAAATAACATAGCTGCAGAATGCATAATTCATTCATCAATTAAGTCTTTGGCAGGACGTTACTTTAATCTGTTTCTTTTGTCAGTTCACCTGCCTCATTCATTTCCATACCCAGTGTGTCTTTCATGTAAATCTGTAACGACCGTCACGATGAGTGTCTTAGGATGAATAATGTGGTAGTTTCCCCTTGCCTTCCACAACGTCATAGCTTTGGACCGCGTCTTCAGCCTTTGACAATCTTTTCAGTTGTAAAGGTACGTGGGTACCCTACCTAATCTGTGGTCATCATCATTCAGTGCCTTACCGGCTGGCATGGGCGATCATGCCTCTCCACAAATTGCGATCTCCGACGGCATGTATCAATTCTTGTGTTGACTCACTTCCGTGCCAAGACACAAAACTTTCAAGAATCTTCTCCCGCTGTTTTCCCCTATCTCTCTTTCCGTAAATCTTTCGGTTGTCACAACATATTCCAGTTTCTGTCGTCTCATAATGTGCCCCCACCTCCCCCCTCCCCCCCCCCCAAAAAAAAAAAAACAAACAAAAACGAATACCTCTTTCTGATGTTTGTGATAAGTTTTCTTTGCGACTTAGCTTCCCTCAAAATGTCCAGATTGCTCATTTTGGCTGTTGAAATAATTTTCAACATTCTTCTATAAAACCAAATCTCCAAGGTTTCCAGGGATTTTTTCTCCTGTTTACTAACTGTTCGCAGCTATATGTTAAAATTGGTTATATGTAACATGAAAGAACTCTCTTTCTAACTTTCAAGAATAATGACTTATTGTACAAAACGTTCTTCATTTGAAAGAATGCAATGTTTGCTTGTCCTATTCTGTTCTTTATCTCAGTGATGCAACTTCAATCTATCCATGTGCCTAGATATCTGAATTTCTGCACTTGCCCTAAAATAACGTCCGTTTGCTTTTAGCCTGAGTACCACTCTGTGGCACTCAGTCTAAAAGCCACGGACCGAGATATGTGGATAATCAAGGATATGTAGATAATCAGGAATATGGGGATAATCAGGGATATGGGGATAATCAGGTATATGGGGATAACCAGGGATATGTGGATAACCGGGGATATGTGGATAATCGAAGACAAAAAGATGTTCACATATATGTGTATCGCTTCCTAAAAGATCAGCGCGTCCTAGGGGTTTAACGTGCTTGCGCTCAAACTTCCGGTGAGCTGATGACGAACTAGTGAGTTCATTTCTTATACCAGTCAAACGTCACTTCAACGTTGACTTGTCGTTCAGAAAGCAATGGCAAGCTACTGAAAGCAAAATTGTCCAGTAAATCAACTTGGAGGTGGGGTTGTTCGCAACGCCTTGCGTGAGCCTCCGTGGCGAAGAGATCAAGCCGTCTGCCTGGCGCTCCGAAGGTTGTGGGTTCGATTCCGAGCATCGTCTTTCGGTTCACAAGTGCAATTTTCTCGGAGACTCCTGGGAGTCATCGCTGGAGCTACGTGAGACGCTTGCTGCATCCCACCTTGCCGGAAAGAGTCATGTGGGATAAAACCACAGTGCAATGAAGTCGACCCTGTCGACTTTTAAGACTTTTTCTTAAGCAACGTTCTGCAAAGGGCATTCGACATAAAGTGTTTAAGATCGCATCCTCACAGATCAATGATACAACCGCCCCCCCCCCCTTTCCCCCACCCACACACACACACACACAGATACCCAATGCCCCATACTAACCCTTTTAAAACACAACTCCTTTGTTCATTCATGTCTTCGGCTGTTAAACAATTAATTTATACCAATTTGCTCAACACTGTTGTGCGTCTCTAACTTCTTCATGTATAAAACTGCTGCCAATTTTTAGAATTAGTTTTCAAGTAACATTTCTTGTTTTAGCAATCTCCTGTTAACAGCAATCACGGCAGCTTTTTTGGGTCTGTTTTCTCCTTCATTGTTAAATGCATTACATTTTTGTTCGCTACAATGCATGGGCGTCCTTTCGGAGCAATCTCGGAGATTTTTGCAGAATGTAATAACCCGGATCTTTGGACGAGGCTACACTTGTTTGCATATAGTTTAGTTGGAGACACAAGCGAGAGTCCGTTAAAAGGCAGTTAATGAAATGTTAAGAAAAAGGGACGCAAACGACGAGGTTTTTGCGACGTAATGATAAAAGTGAGCGCTGGAGGAATAAATTACTTGCGTTAGATGACAAAAATGGGAATCGAGCGTTGAGCAATAGTTATTACAATTTTCGCAACAAATTAAGTTGTTTGCTGCATGAAGTAGCGGGAGGGATTTGATGTACCTGCGTGTGATGGAAATTTGTAGGGGGATGTTAATAATCGACACTCCTTTTCATGCGCGGACGTTTGTTTTGCAGTCCCGTGCCACGTCGGCCAACGTTTTCCATAACCGATGGCTGAAGGTTATTTTCTCTACGCTTCCTTCTACAGTTATATTTCGTTTGCGTGCGTAATAGCGACTCAGCGATGAGATGATAAGGCGGTGAGATTTAGGTGTGAAGAGTTGAGATGGTAAGATGGTGAGTGAGGTGGTGAGTTGCTATAGTGGTGAGATGGTAAGATGGTGAGTGAGGTGGTGAATTGCCTATAGTGGTGAGATGGTAACGTGGCAACGCTGATAATGTTATGATCGCAGTCGGAAGAGAGTTCAACGGCTTCGGTCGTCGTCTCGATAAGTGAGAGAGATTGGCTATCAATTCCCTCGTGTATGCTATCAGTTCCTCCGTGTATCCGCACTGTATCCAGACCTACACACATGTAAAGGCCTTATCACATAACAGACCCATTCCCGGAAACTACTTCGAGACAATCACATTTTAACTTAGTTCACGGGTGCAGTTTGTTCAGACACCCCTAGGGGTCGTCGCTGGAGTTAGGGCAGGCTGCTCTTCGGAAAGACGACCGAGCCATTTACGATACAACCCTGTGCAAGGAGGACGAACCTCTTCCTTTTAACCCCTTTAACCCCGGGGCATAAGGGCTTTTCCTGGTCACACTTTTTTGGTGATTGGGGGAGGGGGGGGGGATTGTTGGTTAAGCCTTTGTCCCTGCAGTAACTTCCCAAAGGATGTGGTAGTTTGACGATTTGTACACTATTCTTGAAGATGAATTATCTTTAAAGGAATTTGCTGCGTCGGCCCTGTTGATCACAACCAAACTAGTTCAGCCAATCAGCCCAGACGCCAGGGTGTGGCACAGGAAGCTATTGATAGCCGTAGGTACACAAATGGAGAAAGAGAGGATTAGAGTCATTTCATAGAATGTTGCGTGTCACCCTGTTGAAGAACTGTCTCTCTCTCTCTTTACCAGACATCTCGGAGTACAGAATGTTGTAGGATTAGCAGCTATTTTAGTGGTTCGGCAATGGTTTCTAAACCATAGTCCAGCCGTGGAAGATTAGGTTTTGTTTTCCAAAACAAACGCCTGATGATGTCATTCGCCTTATGATCACTTGGTAGTGGATCACATTTCAACACTTTACAGGAGGGGGCTACAAGATATGGGGTGCCGTGTGTACGCTGCTTAAGTTAACCAATCCTCGTCAAGACTGTTCAAGGCTTAGACGACCAGGAGGCCATTGCATCGAACTTAAGTCTTCCAATGGATTAACGAACACCCAAAGAAAATAATCATCCGATCAATCAGAAAGCCATCAATACCAACGCAAAACGATTACTATTGTATGAACAGATGAAAGCAAATCATTATTCTGCGCTTCTGATCAGGATACAAACGATTACGCAACATGTCCACACAATTCATGATTGGTGAATCAGCCTTGTACAGATACGGCTTGGCCTCGCAGACAGCATATCACATACTCCAAGTCTGCCCAAAATACGACATATCTAGTCAAACCTCCTGGCCTAGAGAAATAACAGTGCAAGATAAACTCTATGGACCACCGAGTGAGCTATACAAAAAAAACAACAGGAAAGTTTATACAAGAGACAACATTGCAGATAAAGACAATATATTTCAAGCGAGCAGAAGAAGAAGAGGAACACATACATTTACTCCAGAGTATTTGCACAAAACATAACATGAAGATCAACATTGAAAAAAAAAAAAAAAATCCCAGAAGTTATGAATTAATAAAAACGGTTATTAAATTATTCTGCCGTTAAACAACCAAAGGCTAAAACAAGTACACGAATTCAAGTATCTTGGAAGCATCTTGAAATCAGATGGCAAATTAGATAGAGAGATGGAGACAAGAACTAAACAAGCCAATAAAGTTACATATCAAATTACACCCATCCTGAAACATCGAGAGAGAGAGAGAGAGAGAGAGAGAGAGAGAGAGAGAGAGAGAGAGAGAGAGAGAGAGAGAGAGAGAGAGAGAGAGAGAGAGAGAGAGAGATAACATCAAGAAGTCAAGGAGTAAACCTCCTGTACTTGAAGAAAGATGATCCAGAGAGCAATCTGTCTGCGGTGTAATCAACCATTCTCCACAGCCATTAGGTCCCGGCCGTCGGCCACTGACGCAACTACTTGTTGTCTGTACCACCACTTGGCTTTGTGTGGTTCGTTTGCTGGCTAGAGGTCAAGTTCATAGTTGAGTTCACGGTCAGGCGAAGTCATTGCTCAATGGAGTATGTTTTGGTAACATCTTCCTCATCTTCTCCATCGTCATCATCATCATCATCCATCATCATCATCATCATCATTATCATGTGCCATTCCGATAAGCGTAGACCAGTGGTTCTCAACCGGTGGGGAATTCCCCCCCCCCCCCAGGGGGGAATTTTGGGGTTTCCAGGGGGGGGGGGGGGGAATGAAGATTATTTCAAGATTGCGTTAATACAAAAACCGATTACTTGATCGTGTTTTTCCCTTCCTACTTTACGGTTCTGTACGTCTCACCCTTCTAAAATTCATTTTATAAAGTAAATAGAACCACAAATCACGTTTTATGTGGACGTCTAGACTTGTTTTAGTATGTGCTATTAAATTTAGCTTCAATTATTACGTATGCTGTGTAGGGGCAGGGGGAAATTTTTAGGGAGGAAATACGAAAGGGGGGGGGGGGGAATGACGTTCTAAAAATATGGTGAGGGGGGGAATGACGTCCTAAAAATATGGTGAAGGGGGGAACGGGCCAAAAAGGTTGAGAACCACTGGCGTAGACGGTCATATTTCGCCATTTCACGCGATCACCAGAGGCGTGGATCAGCTCAGTGTTCTTGTCTCGACCATACCACGTGGCCAAGCCATCCAGGTATTTAATTCTATGCACTCCTCTTCTTCTTTTCCCCTCTGTCTTGACAGTTGTCACCAAGTTCTCCAATTTATTTCTTCTCATAACGTGGGGAAAAAAAATTTGACTGTCTTGTGATTGCCGTCAGATATTTTTCTACTTGTCTGCTCATTGTCCATGCCCCATATCCATACAAAAGCATATTAATATACTTATAACAACAGCACATCAGTTCGTAATTGGACTGGCAAGCTATTATACTAACTTAAAAACACGGCAGTTCCTAATAGGTAAAGTTTCAACATATTACCAAAATATATATCTTGCAAAAACCCTCAGAATCCTCTTAGAGTCGGTATTTCTGGCATTCTCATTTGTGGCCGTTTACCGTAAATGCATCAACTAAGTAATAATTATCGCTAAGCAATTCTTTATTACCAAGCTATTCTTTATTGCCAGTTAATTTTCTATTCTCTATCTGTGGCCAGGCAGTTTCTCCCTGCACAAGGCAAACTAAATGGCAAGAAGCCAGCTTGGACATCTTTGTAAATGTTAACACACTTAACGTTATGTTAACACAAGCAACATACATGTATCTAACATATATACTGTTTTGTTATGTTGTCGAGTTAATTACTTGTCTGCAATTTTACGAAAGTACGTCAGCGTTTATTGGTTTTGGCTTGTTTGCTTTTAAACGTCCTCCAAACGGATTTAGAAGAAGCAGATATTCGTTACGTGACATCATGGTTTACTGGTGAGATGGTGCAAGACCTATTGCATTTGATCGATCGGCACGTGGTGAGTTATGATGAGACTACTACACTGAACGCTGTAAGATGGGCAGATGACTGGTACCTTGCCGTCTTGACAGACGATGATAGTATGTAAAATAGAGTTATACCTCTCATTAACACAAGCCTGCGCTGAAGTTAAGAGACCATGTGTTGCTCCTGCAGCATGATCTCTCTCTCTCTCTCTCTCTCTCTCTCTCTCTCTCTCTCTCTCTCTCTCTCTCTCTCTCGGCATGTCTAGTTTACTCCAGAGGAAAGGTAACACAAATACGTCCGAAACATGACAAGCTGCAGAAGCTGCCGGATCAGCAAAGCAATGTTCTAACTGTCCGCATGATGGAGCTTCCATCGTAAACCAGTTGCCAACCAAGGCTTAGGGCCTGGTCTGCCCTGCCATGACATTTAGTCTTTAGGTTGCATTTCCTCGCACTAGGGTAAGGCTTGTACCCTCCCAACAGCACTCCATCGCCCAAAGCGCCGCCCAACATTCGACACTATTAGAAAGCAGGTAGTACCGACTTCTGTCATACAGGTAGCTCAGTCATACCCGACTAAGACCTGACACAAAGATGGGTAGACAACATAAATAAAAGATTACCGAATCAGACATCTGCTGGAGGTCAGTTTGGCCGAATGAATACGAATGCCAGCTTCTTAAACTTCCGGTTTGCAGAGATGGCGTGTTTAACATCTACACCGGTCATTTGGACTAAAATGTTGAATTCTCGTCCTGAACTTGAGGACGTAAATTATACGTACCTCAGAAGTCGGAGTGGGTTCACCTGATGGCCAGGGACACTGGTAATAGGGAAAACTAATCCACACGTAAACGGTCAACACTTTTTGGGCATGTTGTGAGAAGAAATAAATTGGAGAACTTGATGACAACTGGCAAGATTGAGGGGAAGAGAACAAGGAGAAGACAGAGAAGTAAATACCTTGATGGCTTGGCCACCTGGTATGGTCGAGACAAGAACACAGAGCTCATCCACGACTCTGGTGATCGAGTGAAATGGCGAATCATGACCGCCCACGCTTATTGGCATGGTACTATATTGTTGATTGAATCCACACATAAAAATCAGTTCAGTGCACTAGAAGCAGTAGCGTGTTTTTATTTTTTTTTTGCGCTCGCTCACTTTGAACTCAAGCGTAGTAGTAGTGTTGGACTGAATTTTGCGTGTGGATTAGCTTTACCTATTAACAGTGTCCCTCGCCATCAGGCGAACCCACTCCGACTTCAGGGTACTTGTAATTAACGTCTCCAAGTCAAGGACGATAGGTCAACATTTTATTCCAACTGTCCGGTGTAGGGGTTGAACCCTTTACCTCGGCATCAGCACACCGGATGTTTAAGAACACGCGTTCTTATCCAATCGGCCATGCTTACCTACGGTAGTAGCTTGAAATCAAAGCAAACCAAGGCAAAAAGAAAGACAACAAAAACTGATGTGCTAGGCCATCATATACTGTAGACATCAAAGCACAGAGGAATAGATGGCCAGTTTTTCCACCTGTTAGCGGACGATGAACACTGGTGTCGAAATCTCGTTCCATCACGCTCATGAAACTATAAGCGGAGTCTCCTAACGATTACATGTATGCTCCC
The DNA here is from genome assembly GCA_014155875.1 of Cepaea nemoralis. Lineage (NCBI taxonomy): Eukaryota > Metazoa > Mollusca > Gastropoda > Stylommatophora > Helicidae > Cepaea > Cepaea nemoralis. The sequence continues at coordinate 32,085 of JACEFZ010007217.1, read as the reverse complement.
GCTGTTAAACATCAAAGCAACTCTAAACAAACCCGGATATGACGCAAAAACGGCGACATATCTGGCCTTCGCTGTCTTCGCCATATCCGGAAGTGTGGTTTTAGATAAGGGACATTATCCACCTTAATGGAACCAGACAATAGACAAAGAACCGTCATTACCGCCTTTAGTATAGGGTGTATTCTTAATGACTGTGTAGTGTTTGAAAATATTGCCGATCTAAGTTTTGTATTCATCCTCTGTAAAGTTCGTACAACATGATAACAAAAATTGTTTACATATCCTTTACAGGACATTGCTGTCAACATCAGCATCTTTCAGCTGATTGTTGATTTCTTGGCAAGATTACGCTCAGTAGTTTGCCATTGCTTTCTGAGCGGCCGGCTCACATACCCCGTAAGTTACCGACGCGATTCGAACCACTGCTGATTCTCACCGTCGTCACGTTAATTACGAGAGTATACGAGATTACGGAGAAAAGTCGCTAACCTCTAGGCCAGGAAGCCGGCGCATCATGAGATGGTAAATTAAACAAACTTGGACTGGCAGTGTTTTCAAACACTGCACAGTCATTAAAAATACACCATGTTTTGCGGTGTAGGAAAAGGTGGGGGTGGGGGGTTAGTTAGTTAGTCGACAGATCATCCTCATTGCACATCGAACCATTCAGTCCATAAGTGCTCGGATCCCCTCCTCAGCAAATCCCGCAGCGTGTAGCGGCTAACGACGCCAGTTCTGTGTTGGTTTATCAATCTTCTTTGGCTTCCTGCGTAGTGTTCTTGTTTGGCCACCCCTCTTTTAATTTGCTGTTCTCGCAGTCTGACCATGGTTGTAGATTCACAGTCATCACATACCCCGTAAGAGCGTAGGGGGAGGGGGGGGGGGGTCTTGAGCCTGAGGAATTGAGGCCGCCTGGCTAGTGCAGTCGCCACGAACTGGGCAGGTTAGGTGTGTCCACCCCCCCCCCCCCCACACACACAAAATGTATCCATCATCAACCCAGGATTCGAGCTCAGATCTCCGGAATAGACGCTCGTAACAATAGACAGTAACATCCTGGAAAATCGACCAGTAGTATACGGGGACATCGACCAGTAGTATACCGGGACATTTAATCGACCAGTAGTATACCGGGACATTTAATCGACCAGTAGTATACCGGGACATTTAATCGACCAGTAGTATACGGGGACATTTAATCGACCAGTAGTATACCGGGGCATTTAATCGACCAGTAGTATACCGGGGCATTTAATCGACCAGTAGTATACGGGGACATTTAATCGACCAGTAGTATACCGGGACATTCAATCTTGAAGCTCATTTCACATGCTACTCTGCCGGCCCGATGTCCATGAGTTGACTCCCCTTGTTACAATATGTCCTGTGTTGTGTTACCAAGTTGACACAGTCGCAGATGAGTACGAGGAAATGTTTTTGGAAGCAAAATCGTCCGGATTGATACTGGCTAGATCACCCACTGAAAACCGAATTGTCTTTTAAAATGTGTTGGGAACCATTTGTCTGGGAGTCGTGGTAGCATTGTGGCTAGACACTCACCTGCTGGCCTTCTGGCCATGGGTTCGATTGGGATCGGAGCGGATTCGAAATTTTAAAAATTACCTGGGGTTCCTGATCGACGCAACTTAAAACTGGTACCAGACAATATCTTGGGAAATAAAGGCAGCTGGTGTGATGGTAACAACACGACCCACTAAACACCGATTGTCCATAAAAATATACTACCCACTAAACACCGATTGTCCATAAAAATATACGACCCACTAAACACCGATTGTCCATAAAAATATACTACCCACTAAACACCGATTGTCCATAAAAATATACTACCCACTAAACACCGATTGTCCATTAAAATATACGACCCACTAAACACCGATTGTCCATAAAAATATACGACCCACTAAACACCGATTGTCCATAAAAATATACTACCCACTAAACACCGATTGTCCATAAAAATATACTACCCACTAAACACCGATTGTCCATTAAAATATACGACCCACTAAACACCGATTGTCCATAAAAATATACTACCCACTAAACACCGATTGTCCATAAAAATATACTACCAACTAAACACCGATTGTCCATAAAAATATACTACCCACTAAACACCGATTGTCCATAAAAATATACGACCCACTAAACACTGATTGGCCATTACAATATACGACCCTCTAAACACCGATTGTCCATAAAAATATACGACCCACTAAACACCGATTGTCCATAAAAATATACGACCCACTAAACACCGATTGTCCATAAAAATATACGACCCACTAAACACCGATTGTCCATAAAAATATACTACCCACTAAACACCGATTGTCCATAAAAATATCATCATCATCATCAAGTGCCGTGCCGGCTGGCGTAGGCGTTCATGGCTCTCCATAGATCTCGGTCTTTGGTTTTCTGGATCAACTCTGGTGCTGATATTCCTCCATGCCACCGTCTCAATCCATCCAGCATCACTTCTCTTGGTCTACCTCTGCCTCTCTTCCCCTCGATCTTTCCAGTTGTTACGATGTTCTCCAATGCCTCTCTTCTCATCACATGGCCGAAGAAAGATGTTTGTCTCTTTCTTATCGTTGTATATAATGTTCTAGTTTCATTAGCCTGTTTCAGGCAGTCGTCGTTAGTTACTCTGGCAGTCCAAGGAATTCGCAACATTCGTCTCAGGAACCACATCTCTGTTGCTTCTAATTTCTTCTTAATTTGTTCATTTACGTTCCAAGATTCACTGCCGTACAGCAAAACTGGTTCTACATAGCATTTCAGCACTCTCTTTCTTACATTCAGTGATAGTGACTTATTGCATAAGATACTCTTCATTTTCTGAAAGGCGGCTTTTGCCTGCCCTATTCTACTCCTAATCTCTGTTGTACATCTTCCATCTGATGTTATAAATGCCCCTAGGTATCTAAAATTATCAACTTGGTTAAGGATTTTCCCTTCTATTTCTATGTCACATTTTGGTGTCACCATTTTCTTTGATATTACCATTGTTACTGTTTTCTTGACTATTCAAGGCGAGTCCTTTCCTTGCACTCTCTGTTACTACAACGTCTAATAATTGTTGTAGGTCTGTTGAATTATCCGCCACCAATACTGTGTCATCTGCATAGCGTATATTATTTATATTATAACCTCCAACTAGTATTCCTGGCATCTCTTTGATCTCTCTCATTATTACTTCGCTATACAGGGAGAAAAGATCTGGTGACAAGACACACCCTTGTCGTACTCCTAGCTTTATCTGTTCGTAACTACCCTCTTTACTTTCCCATTTTAATTGCTGCTACTTGGTTCCAGTAAACATTCTTTATTATTCTTAAATCTTTTCCATCAATGTTGATATCTTCCAACATTTTAATCAGTTCATCATGTTTTACTTTATCAAATGCCTTAGTATAATCTATGAAGCACAAATATATGTCTCTCTGTTTCTCTATTGACCTTTCTATTAGTGTCTGTAATGTATAAATTGCATTGTTTGTGCCCTTTCCTTCCACAAATCCATACTGTTCTTCACTAATTTCCATTTTTATTTTCTTTTTGATTCTTCTCATTATGATTCTGAGTAGAAGCTTAGTGATATGGTTTATAAGGTTAATTGTACGAAAATCTTCACAATCAATTGCTCCTGGTCTTTTTGGTATAGCTATAAATAAAGATTTCAGCATATCACTGGGTAAATATCCACTGCTGTAAATATCATTCAACATTTTGGTTAATATATCTACTCCAAATTCTCCCAATACTTCTAATTCTTCTATTGTGATTTCATCTGGCCCAGCTGTTTTTCCTTTCTTCATACGTTTCATAGCGTCAGCGACTTCTTCTTTCAGAATAGGTGGACCTTCTAAGTTACTATCTTGTGTTAATTCTCCCCTTTCTCCTTCATATAATTCTCTTATATACTCATTCCACCTCTTCATTATAGCATCTTCCTCTAATATTATTTTTCCTGTTTTTGATTTCAAACACCCTGTATTTATTCTTATTTTTCTTCCTGTAAGCTCACTGATTTGTCTGTGCATATTTTTTGTATCTTTAATGGAATTTAATTCAATTTTTTTGCATTGCTCGTTTAACCAACTTTCTTTAGCCTTCCCACATTTATCTTTTATTTCTTTATTTATCTTAGCGTATTCTTGTTTGTCATTTTTACTCTGTTTTCTTTTGTCCATCAGTTTTAAGATATCTTCATTCATCCATTTTTTCTTAGCTATTTTTGCCTCTCTCCGGTAATACTTCTTTGCTAGTTTGATGAATGGAGTCCCTTAACATTTCCCATTGTTCATCTATACTCTGTATTATAGCTATTGCATTGTACCTATTTTTCACAGTCACTCTGTATTGTTCTTGCATTTCTTTATCTATTTTCAGAACCTCTTTATTAAGTCTCATGTTCTTAACCATTTTTTCCCTCTCTTTAATCTTACTTTTATTTGTCCACATAGTGGTACATGATCACTATTACAGTCAGCACCTGGCATTGTCTTTACAGTAATTAAAGCATTTCTAAATCTTTTATTAATTAGTATGTAGTCAATTTGGTTGCGTGTTTTCTTATCAGGGCTTATTCATGTGTACAGTCGTCTTTTATGGTGTTTAAACCATGTGTTTTCAATTATCATCTCATGATATTTGCCCATTCTATTAGCTTTTCCCCTCTTTCATTTCTTGTACCTAAACCATAATTCCCCACTACATCCTCCATTTTTCCCTTTCCTACTTTTGCATTAAAATCACCAAGTATTATTTTTATTCTTGTGATCCAATTTGAGCCATCGCCATTTCTATTTCGTCGTAAAAGTGTTGTATTTCTTCATCACTACTGCTTGCTGTTGGTGCATATACTTGTATAATATTATGTCTATTGGTTTGCCTTTGATTTTTATCATAATAACTCTATCTGAAATACACCAGTATCCATTAATTGACTGGCTGTTTTTTCGTCTAATATTATTCCTACACCTTTTTCATGTGTATCCCCTCCAGAATAAATTATTGTATGATTGTCAGCTATAATTTTCCCCGATCCCTTCCATCTCATCTCACTAACGCCTAGTATATTCATTTTCATGCTATCCATCTCTCCTAGAACATTGGTCAACTTTCCTAGCTCATTTAATGTCCTAACATTCCATGTTCCTACTCTAAATTTATTTATTTTAGTTATGATTTTGCCATCAGTAGCTGGATGACGGTCTGGTGTCACCTGTGGCTCATGACTGTCCCTACCTGACGAGGATGCCCTAAGACAGCCATAAAAATATACGACCCACTAAACACCGATTGTCCATAAAAATATACGACCCACTAAACACCGATTGTCCATAAAAATATACGACCCACTAAACACCGATTGTCCATAAAAATATACGACCCACTAAATACCGATTGTCCATAAACAATATGTGTCTAGCACTATATGCACCTTGGTGTGTATAAAGAGGCCGTTAACTCCACTTACTTAGATTTTACTTACTTAGATTTTACTCATTGTATATAAACAACGCAAGTCAAATGGTTTGGCCATGCAACTAGGTTACCAACTAACAGTATACCACAACAAGCAATGATGTACAGACCGGATGGAAGCAGAGGAAGAGGAAGAGGCCGACCAGTAAACGTTGGACGGAGGGAATAGCAGAGACCATGGGAATATCGATATGAATCAATCAATCATGTGCCATGCCGGAAATCGGTGGGCGGTCATGACTCGCCATTTCACTCGATCACCAGTGTCGTGGATCAGCTCAGTGTTCCTGTCCCGTCCATGCCATGTGGCCAAGCCATCCAGGTTTCTCGGTCTTCCTCTTGGTCTGTTCCCTTCGATCTTGCCAGTTGTCACCAAGTTCTCCAATCCATTTCTTCTCATAACATGTCCAAATAATTTTGACTTACGTCTAATCTCTCCAATCAGCTTACGATGTTCATTTGTCTCCTGTAGTACTTGGTCATTGGTTTTTCTGTCTGTCCATGGTATTCTTTGCATTTTCCTCAGAAACCACATTTCTGCAGCCATCAGATGTTTTTCAGCTTGACTGCTCATTGTCCAAGTTTCACATCCATACAAAAGAACAGGCTCTATGTACCCCCTCAACATTCTTTTTCTCGTTTCAATTGACATCTTTTTATTGGTCAGAATGTTTTTCATCTTGCTAAAGGCTACTTTCGCCATGGCGATTCTTGTTCGAATCTCTTCAAGGCATCTCCCATCAGATGTTATGACTGTTCCAAGATAATTGTACCGATTCACTTGTTGAAGAATATTTCCATTTACTTGTATATTACATTGTGGCACTTCTTTCTTCCTAGTGACGACCATAACCTGAGTCTTTTTACTATTAAATTCTAACCCCAGTTGCTCACTGTGTACAACCACCGCATCTACTAATTGTTGCAGGTCCTGCGCATTGTCTGCAATTAATACTGTATCATCTGCATATCTAATGTTATTGATGTTTCTTCCACCAATGCTGATTCCATTTATATCCTCTACATTTTTGAAAATATTTTCACTGTATAGGGAAAAAAGATCTGGAGACATCACACATCCCTGCCTAACACCTCTCTTAATTGGCTGATACTGTCCCACTTCATTATCAATCCTTATTGCAGCTTGTTGTTTCCAATATATGTTTTTTTTATAAGTCTAATGTCTTTCCCATCAATTTGTAGATCTGCAAGCATATCCACCATGTTGACATGTCTAACTCTATCAAAAGCCTTTGTATAGTCAATAAAGCAAAGATGTATATCCTTGTTTACTTCTATAGCACGTTCAATAACTGTTCGCAGCATATACACAGCATTTACTGTACCCTTTCCTTCTACAAACCCACATTGTTCTTCCCCTATTTCAGGTTGTATCTTCTTCCTCACTCTTTGCATGATAATTCTTAGCCAAATCTTTGTGGTGTGATTCATTATACTAATTATACTAATATCGATATATGAAGCCCATAATCGGGCACTCCCACGATGTTTATACTTCACCTCGACACCGCAAGGTACAAGAGGAACATGATGAGATGAGAAGAGTACATAAACATATGAATGTACGTATTTATACACACATTAGAGGGCATTAAATTCGCCTCAATTTTCTATATAGGCCGACAACGACAACAACACCATCACAACAACAACAACAACAACGATTTTTACTACGTCTGCTACTTTTCCAACTTCAACTAATAGAATTATTACTGTTACAACAACAACAATTAATACTACAGTTACTACAGTAACTTGTACTACTATTACATCAACAACTATTTTTACTACCAATGCAACAACTACTACTGTTACAATAAAAACTACAACTATTTCTACTGTTACTACAACTACAGCTACCATTACAGTAACCACCAACAACAACTACTGCTACTACAACTGTTACTATTACAATAACAGTAGCAACTACTACTACTACTGTTAAAACAACTACTAATTCAACTATTACTGTTACAACAACAACTACTACCACTACAACAACAAGAACAACAACTACTATAACTGTTACTGTTACAACAACAGTAGCAATTAGTAAAAAATTTGCAATTAGTAGCGAATACCACTGTTATCACTACAAATGTTACAATACCAACTACTGCTACTACTGTTACAACTACTACACCTGCTACAATTGCTACAGTTAGTGTTACAACAACTAATGCCTCTACCAAAAGCACTACTACTATAACCAATACCACCACCATCAACACCATCATCACTATCATCCACTACTACTGCTACTTTTGCTGCTGCTGCTGTTGCTGCTGTTGCTGCTGCTGCTGATCTTACAAACCGCTGCTACTACTACTAAGACGACGACGACGACCACCACCACTCCACAAAGAATTTCGACATTAACAATATCACATCTGTGGTATATATTTTCGCAAGCCGTCAACGTCGCTGTGAATATTCTCTGCAATACCATTCAAGATTACCACCGCAACAGTGCTGGTTTGTTCCCCATTTTTAAAATCTTAATTTTACAATAACAGACTCATTTTCGACGTGATAGCCAAAAACTTGGACGGGAAAAGCTAACATAAAAATAGCAACGACCGGTTCACGGTCTCATTGTGCTTACCACAAACTCGTCGTCACTAAAAGAAGGCCGACTGTGAATGCAGAAAATGGTAGCTTCGAGAATCTCTACGAACGCAAGATAGAAAATCAAGTGGAGAGAGAAAAGAAGGACCAAAAAACCAACAGCCAGTGTATTTGGAAACCCAACCAAATCTAGGACCTGACATCTTGGTGTTGACATGTGGTGTTGGAGCCATTTAAACAGAATGAAGGTAGTGGCTAGACCCATCTGGATATACCTGACTTTTGTGATAGAAGTAACTTTGCTAAATGAAGCTCTGTGAGAGAGTGGGGCAGAAACCTATCCACCTGCAAAAGTTCCATTTCCTTAGAGGAGAGGTAAATTTTCTTCAGCATAATTTGCCTGACAAATGTAAAACCCCAGAGCCAACTAAACTATTCTACCAACCTGGAATGAACAACACACTGAAGCTTAACATATATCACAGTGACTGCTTGGAGCAGGAATCCATAACCCACAAGTCAATACAGGGGAGTGCAGACCAAATTTTTCTGTTTCAGATTTACTACCACAGAGGATCTGCAGGAAAATTACCTGAGAAATTGGACAATAGCCTGCAGTATTGGTCATACATGGGGAGGGGTGTTTCACTGATGAAGATATATAATTAAGTGTAGAGATATTGATGTAAGTGAACTTCTGTTTTTTTTTCATGAAGATGTATTTAATTGAATATTGTTTTCAAATATTTACTGTTCATTACTAACTGTATAGTTAATATATGATGAAAAAATGAGGTTATTTCTTCTCGTGCGTGTATTTTTTTCTTGACATGGTCAATTAGTTTAATTAAAACGACCCTAGATAAAATTAGGTTAACTGAGAGAGGAGAGGCAATTAACCACCAAAATAATATTTTGGGTATTAAGGGAAAAACTTTTAACTGTTTTCCCAGAGGTATTCCTTGGTTTCTGAGACTCTAGTTATGGACTCAAGCAGCTGAGCCATTAAAGATTAACATAATCAAACGGGTAGGATCACATTGGGAAAGAGGAACTCTATCTCTTTGGGGTTGACCCAACCAATACATCCGACAACCACTCATGAAAACAAAACAGAAAGTAGACATACAAAGCAAATTAACCCAAAACAAAGCAGTTCAAACAAAAACATAGCAATATTGACACACCTTTGTACACATACAATATACAAGTTCTGATACTCAATCGCAGGGTACAAACAAAATAGACATTTTACCAATGAAAATTACTAACCACAAACATATTAACAGGAGGTAGCAACAATTACTGTTGTTCTTTTCTAAAATTAAAGCCACTTTGGTAAATTACTTCTACCGCTATCTGTGCTGAGGGTGGCGTCATCATTCAACCACAATGCTGTTTTATGGTACCCAACACGCGATGTTTGTTGATTTTCTACCTGGGCTTTTGAATCTGTTTTGGATGTTTTATTGTGCGTCAGCAGATAGTTTCATGCTCGATAAAGAGGACAATGTATCGTCTAAATCTATTTCCTCATTATTTCATCTAATCTAGTTACTCAGTATTGTACCTTGCGGTGTCGAGTTGAAGTATAAACAGCGGGAGAATGTCCGTTTTTGGGCTTCGTGCCATTGACTCTGTTATTCCCTCTGTCCATCGTTTACATGGCCGGCCTCTTCTTCTGATTCCATTTGGTCTGTACCTTATTGTGGTATACTATTAGTTGGTAGCGCTCATATAACCTCTAATTTAGTTCAGATACATTTCCTCGTTCTCGCATTTTAATTTTCCTTCTTCCTCCTTTCTCCTCCTTTCCCTTCTTCCAACTGCTTAATCCGTTTCACCGCGTGTCTGTCTGCCTCATAACACTCCTTGGCGAAGTGGTGAAGACGTCTGACTCGGGCTCCGAAGGTTGTGGGTTCACTTCCGGGCTGCGTTCTTCGGTTCACGAGTGCATTTTTTCTTAGACTACTGTGGGTCGTCGCTGGAACTACGGTGTTTTGTACGACGCCTTCGGCAGCCCGCGCTGCGAAAAGAGATTGAGCCGTATGGGATACAAACCCGGTGCAATGAAGTCGACCCTGTCGACTTTTAAGCGACTTTTGTTTAAGCCTCATAACACTGAAATATGAATTGTTTAGTTTTTAGTGTGTTTACAGTATTCATGTTGCAATGTTTGTTCTAATATTTTTATTTCATGATAGCTAATTTCTGTGCGAAAAATTAATTATTGAAAGGGTCAATATGTAAGCGTGCCAAATTTGTGACCCTTTGAAAATAAATGTCTTTCGTTCGTTCCCTCCACCTTATCATCTCTTCCTCCTCTTTATCCCGTGATAGATCCCCTTTATCTCTTCCTTCTTTCCCGCCATTGGTCTTCATCCCTTATTTTCATCCTATTCTTCATCATTATCTCCCCTCCTCCATTCTCTCGTATTGTTCTTCGTTTTCCCCTCCTCCATTCTTTTTACACCCTCTTTATTATTCCTCCTCCACCTGCATATCCCCCCCCCCTTTCTATTCTTTGAGCGCCCTTCCCCCCCCCCCCTCCTTCGCCATATTTGCACCGTCTCTCAGATTTTCTCTTTATCCATTATTCCCTTACTTCTCCATTCTTTCTTTTCCATTATTTACCCATCTCCATTCTCTCTCTACTTTCCTCAATTTCCTTCTCCACCTTTACTCCTACTTTTCCTTTCTTTCCTCTGCCGCTTATTTTTTCCTTCTCTTCCGTTCTTTCACCCTCTTCGTTACGCCACCGTCACCGTTTTTTTTTTTCACCTTCATCTTTCACCTTCTCAATTTCCCTCTTTTTCCTGCCTTCTCTTCCACATTCTCCGTTATCTTCCACCTTCACGGTTTTCTATTACCCCCGTCTTACCCACCTCCTCCACCCCCTCCTCCCACCTTTTCCCTCTATTGTCAGCTCCCTCCTCAGCCTGTTCCATTTTCCGTCTCCTTTTTTCTTCTTCCCCTTCCCTCTCCCATCTTTTTCTTCTTCCTTCTCCTTCATATTTCTCCTAAACCACCCACACTCTTTTCAAACGGTGTCAGTATGTTTCAAGTGCCTCTAACCATCACACCACTATATCCCTGTCTTTATCTGGTTCAGGCCATCAAGTCGTAATGCCCCCCCCCCCTCCGCCCCACGGCACCGACTACTACGACAGGGACATATGCCAGGGTCTCTTCGCCGTCTCCATATGCACACACAGCAGTTATATTTTCATATGGTTGAACATACGGTTAAACATATGTTTATACATATGGTTTAACATATGGAATATCGTATGGTTAAACATATGATTACACAGATGGTTTCACTTAAGGTTATACACATGATTAAACATATGGTTAAACATAAGGTTAAACATATGGTTAAACATAAGGTTAAACATATGGTTAAACACATAGTTTGCGAGTCTTAACCAGTACTTTTTTTTTCGTTCCCTCGCTTTGAATTCGAGCCTAATCCACACATTTAACTTTCCATATTACCAATGTCCCTCGTCATCAGGCTAAGCCACTCTGACTTCTGAGGTACTTGTAATTTACGTCCCCAATTCCAGTACGAGAAGTCAACGTCTTAGTTCAGCGGACCGGTGTGAAGAAAGAACGCTCTAACACTTACACCCGAGTAAGTTTCACACGAGCGTGTTAAACCACGTCGCCTTTCAACTTCTTCTTCTTTTTGTACACGCCGTCTGGCGTTGGTGATCATGTCTTGTCCACAACGTCTGATGGAAGATGCCTTGAAGATTAGAACCAGAATCGCCATGGCAAAGGTAGCCTTTTGCAGGATGGGAAATATACTGAAAAATAAAATGATGTCATTTGCCACGAGAAAAAGAGTATTGAGGTGATACATAGAACCTGTACTTGTGAATGGATGTGAAGTGTGGACAATGAGCAGACAAGATTGGGGGAAAAAAAAAACCCACATCTAATGGCAATGGAAATGTGGATTCTGAGGAAAATGTAAAGAATACCATGTACAGACGGAACAACCAATGACCTAGTCCTACAAGAAACAAATGAAACCCATAAATTGATTTGAAAAAATAGACGCAGGATGTCTCAATTTTTTGGCCACGTTATGAGAAGAAATAAATTAGAGAACTTTGTGACAACAGGCAAGATCGAGGGGAACAGAACAAAGCGAAGGTAGAGACAAGAACTCTGAGCTGTTCCACGACTCTGGTGATCGGGTGAGTTGACGAAACATAACCGCCCACGCTTATCGGCATGGCTCATGATGAACGAAGTTAACTTCATTACTCTTCCTATTCATCCACAGCTTCCAAATAATTCCTCACGTGTCTGTTGATTGTCCACGAGTCACTTCAGTACGTCAGTACCTAAGTCTCAAGAGTACAACTTATCTTCACTCGGTAATGAACCGCATGGTTGTGTTCCGTCCGTCTCTGTGTGTCTCTTATCTCAGCTTTCTTTGAAATTATTTATGATTATTGATTTCATTCTTTCTTCTGCTGCGCTGGCCTTTAGATTAAGTCTGTGGTACTACTGTCTTAGTGAGTCAACCGGCCTTCTTAGCTGCAAGTACGAGTATACTGTAGTTGACATGAATGTGGTGTAGCTTTACAGCTTCGACTTCGCAACTGGCATCTGTTACTGCTTGCGTCAAGCTGTGTTTCGGTGATTTTATTGTGCACTGGAGCTGTGTTTGGGAGTCAGTGAAGATCAAGATCTTGTAATGAGGCTCTGATTGGGAATCAGTGAAAAGCATGGTCTTGTTTTAAGGTTATGAGTGGAAGTCAGTCAAGAGCAGATCTAGCACTGAGGCTGTGATTGAGAATCTGCGAAGAACAAGGTCTTGTCTTGAAGCTGTGATTCTGAGTCAGTGAATATCAAGATCTTGTATTGGGGCTTCGATTGGGAGTCAGATAGATCAAGCTCTTATACTGGGGCTTTGATTCGGAGTCAGTGAAGATCAAGATCTTGTATTGAGGCTTTGATTAAGAGTCAGCGAAGATCAAGATCTTGTATTAAGGTTGCGACTGGGAGTCAGCGAAAAACGCTGTTTTATTTTAAGGTTATGATTGGAAGAGGCTGTGATTTAGAATCTGCGAAGAAACAGTGATTCAGAGTATGCGATCTTGTCTTGAGGCAGTGATTGTGAGACAGTGAATAACAGATCTTGTCTTGAGGCTGTGATTGTGAGACAGTGAATAACAGATCTTGTCTTGAGGCTGTGATTGTGAGACAGTGAATAACACGATTTTGTCTTGAGGCTGTGACTGTGAGTCAATGAATAACACGATCTTGTCTTGAGGCTGTGACTGTGAGTCAATGAATAACACGATCTTGTCTTGAGGCTGTGACTGTGAGTCAAGAGTGTTAAGCACGTGACTTACGTTGCAGACGAACACAGTGACACCATGAGGACAGTTTAAAGATGACCTCCTCACTTTTGACAAGAACCAAATTCCAAATTAAAACTTTAAATGTCTTTTTTTTTATCTGAATATATTCTGCAAATTGTGCCTAAATGTGCAATTAAAGTAAAGGACGTTATTTTTGGAAAAGTGCAGCAATTCATATCTCTAGGCATATGGGTAGCATCAGATGGAAGATGCATAAGTGAGATAAAGAACAGAATAGTACGAACAAAAACTGCATTCAATCACACGAAGAATATTTTGTGCAATAAGTCATTGTCCTTGAAAGTTGGAAAAAGAGTTCTTGCACGTTACATAGAACCAGTTTTAACATACGGCTGCGAATCCCGGACAAGTAGTAAACAGGCGAAATAACCCATGGAAGTCTTGGATATGTGGTTCTGTGAGTTGCATGTGGAAATCACTGGGGAAAGGGGGTGGGGGTGTTCTTGACAAGTCCCCAGTCGGGATAGTACGAACTAGCTATAGACAAGCATCAATACGTTGTTTCAATTCTGGAGTAAGCTGCCGTAACCCACCTTGTAGACACTTTGCGATGTGTAGCACATCATGGATGATGTGGTGTGCTGAATATTGAACAGTCTGTCACAGAAGTCACCGTCGTTTTGAAACCTCCTACTTCACTCATACACATGACAGGCATGCATCACCATACTGGACCTTCATTTACCGATGTATTTCTATAGGTTTCACGCCTTCACTGATTTAAAAAAAAAAAAAAAGGATAAGAAAACGCTGCTTCTCTTGTCAAAGTGGGTGGTCGTCTTTAAACTGTCCTTGTGACGTCACCGTGGTCGTCTGCACAGTGATGTCACGTGCTGAACACTCTTGACATCCTTAACAACAATATTGACAGGTTACAAGACAATTGCATTGTTATTGTAATTTCTATCACACTTTTAAGGTTTCAATTTGAAGTCCTCTAGTAGTAGTAGTAGTAGTAGTAGTAGTAGTAGTAGTAGTAGTAGTAGTAGTAGTAGTAGTAGTAGTAGTAGTAGTAGTAGTAGTAGCCACAGGAGCAGAAGTGGCGTAGTGGTCAAGCCGTTTGACTCGGGCTCCGAAGGTTGTGTGTTCGATTCCGGGCCGTGCCCTACGGTTCACGAGCGAATTTCTTTGAAGACTCCCGTGGGTCGTCGCTGGAGCTACGGAGTTCGTGCTTTATGCGACGCTTTCCGCACTGCGGAAAGAGACCGAGCCATATGGGATACAATTCGGTGCAATGAAGTCGACCAAATCGACTTTTAAGCGACATTTTTCGACTTTTAAGCAGTAATAATAATAATAATAATAGTAGTAGTAGTAGTAGTAGTAGTAGTAGTAGTAGTAGTAGTAGTAGTAGTAGTAGTAGTAGTAGTAGTAGTAGTATTTAATTAGTCAACCCAACAGCATCACACCTACATGACAGCCACCAGCCGATTGTGTGACCCGCCATTCTTCGATCCCCGGAACAAACTCTGCAGCTATACCAACAACTGTCAAACCACAAGCGCATTAGCTGATCATCTTTCTTTCTTTAGACTGACAGTTAATTTCCCCTGACCCCAATTTCCCCCAATGGATTGTCCCGACGACAACTTCCTGACTAGCGCTCATTGCTCTATTGGAAGTCTTTGTCACTAGATGTTCATTGTTCATTAGGGAATCTGCGGATTATTTATCACCGCTTGACCGTTGGCTGGCTGGACAATTGAAAATGGCAGTTGCTGATGAACTCCGGAGGTCAGTGGACAACATGTGACAACACGCTACGATGTGCCAATCGGTAAGACCTGTCAAGAGGCGGAAACATACACATATTTAGATTGCAATATAGACAATGGTGTGGGAACAGACAGGGATATTAAAGTAAGAATACACAAGAAGGCAACAGGGGCTTTACAGCAAAAGGAGCATTATAGCAATCGGAGCTTTATAGAACTAGGGGCTTTGTGGGACTAGAAGCTTTATAGTGCTATAAACTTTAAAGCAATAGAGGCTTTATAGCACTAGGAGCTTTAAACCAATAGAGGTTTTATAACACTGGGCACTTTATAACACTGGGAACTTTATAGCACTGGGAACTTTATAACACTGGGATCTTTATAGCACTGGGATCTTTATAGCACTGGGATCTTTATAGCACTGGGAACTTTATAGCACTGGGATCTTTATAGCACTTGGATCTTTATAGCACTGGGATCTTTATAGCACTGGGATCTTTATAGCACTGGGAACTTTATAGCACTGGGATCTTTATAGCACTGGGATCTTTATAGCAATAGGAGTTTTATATCACTGGGAGATTTATAGCAATAGAGGCTTTATAGCAATAGAGGTTTTATAGCAATAGAGGCTTTATAGCACTAGGAACGTTATACCGATAGAGGCTGTATAGCACTAGGAGCTTTATAGCACTGGGAACTTTATAGCACTTGGATCTTTATAGCACTAGGAGCTTTATAGCACTGGGAACTTTATAGCACTTGGATCTTTACAGCACTGGGAGGTTTATAACAATGGGAACTTTATGGGAACTTTATAGAACTAGGAGTTTTATGGGACTAGAAGCTTTATAGCGCTAGTAATTTTAAAGCACTGTGAGCTTTATAGCAATAGATGTTTTATAGCAATAGAGGCTTCATAGTAACATAGGCTTTATAGCACTAGAAGCTTTATATCACTAAGAACTTTATACTAATAGATGCTTTATAGCACTGGGGCCTTTATAGCACTGGGAGCTTTATAGTACTAGCGGCTTTATAGCACAAGGAGATTTGTGGCACTAGGAAATTTGTGGAGGAACAGCAAACCTAGATGATTTATCTTCAAAGTTAAATCAGTTTCCTACAAAACCACTGAACTAAACTAGGTTCTTCAAAATCACTTTACTAAACTGAGTTCAACAAAATCACTTTAATAAACTGAGTTCAACATGCAGCAGATATAATATGAATATAAATACAACCAAAACTGAAGTAATGTAGGTTAGCAGATCTCTTGGTCCACTAAATGTACAGATAAATAGTACACCCCTGAAGAAAGTTTTTTTTGGTTAGTATTTGTTTTTTTAATGTATTAGTTGCATGACCAAGTACTACAGGAGACAAATGACAATCGTATATTCGCAGTTCGTAATCCCGCATAACCGCGTTCGAAACACAGCTATGTTGATTTTTTTATAAAATCGTTCAGAAATCAATGGCAAACTACTGAACAGAAACGTGCCAAGAAATCACGAACAGCTAAAATTGCTGGGGTTGACTGCGACGTCATGTTAAGGATAAACAAATAACTGTTTTAGTTCTTTATGCCGAGACCAGAAGTCTAAATATATGCGAATAGTTCTGTATGCCTAGAACAAGTCAAAAGAACAAGTCTAAATATTTGCGTCTAGCTCCGCACGAAGAACCACAAGTCTTTATATTTGAGTCTAGTCCTCTACGACCGGACTCCGCGGCGAAGATGTTGCGGGCGCGATTCGTAATCCCGTATACCCGGGTTCGAAACACAGCGGTGCTTTTTTTTTCTTTTCAGAAGAAGGTATAGGTGCCAGTCGTTCAGAAAATAATGGCAAACTACTGAACGTAAAACTTTCCCACGAACAACCAAAATGCTGGGGTTGACTGCTACGTCCCGCGAAGGACATGCAACTAAATTTAAAGTTCTCTATGGCCGGACTCCGTGGCGAAGGCGTTACGGACGCAGTTCGTAATTCCGCTTACCTGCGTTCGAAACACAGCAGTGCTTGATTTGATAGCAGACCGCGTTGCGCTGGGTTTTAACGAATTGGTATAGGAGCCGGTTGTTCAGAAAGCAATGGCAAACTAATGAACGTAAACTTGCCAAGAGTTCGGCAGTAAAATGCTGGTGTTGATAGCGATGTCCTGTACAAAAAAAAAAAAAAGGATATGGAAAAAAATTACGTTCTGTATACCGATCTGTAAGTCTAAAGAACCACAAGTCTAATTGTTTGCGTCTAGCTCCGCAGGAAGAATCACCAGTCTTTATATTTGTGTCTAGTTCTCTATGTCAAACCAGGCAATCCTTTATTTAAATTCTCCGAGATAATTAGTATATACCTGACAGGTAACAGTAGATTTCATTCAACGGGCAGTGAAGCGAAACAATTGTTTGGTCTGCGAGTTACACACGCCTGCGGCAAATATTGATTTGTAAGCGGGGTAGTAAGAAAGCTTAATTTAATTTAGGCGCGTAGCATCAGTCTAGTCATTACCACTATCATCATTGTCATCATATTGATAATACCAGCTCACCACATCATTATCAACCTCATCCTCTCTCCCATTATCATCATCATTATATTGAAATCATCATCTCCCTCATCATCATCATCATCATCATCACCATCATCATCATCATCATCATCATCATCATCATCATCATCATCATCATCACATTGAAATCATCCTCATCACATCATTATTATCACCATCCTCTCCCTCATTATCACCATCATCCTCTCCACATCATTATCACCATCATCCTCTCCCTCATTATCATCATCATTATCATCAACATCATCGTTGTGGCGACGAGCAATCTCTTTCCGTATACGTGTATGTATGTCTGTCTCTATGTGTGTGTATATGTGTGTATATCAGTGTATGTGGGTGCGTGCGTTCAAAGAAGGATGGGTGTACGAACAAACAGAGGAATGAATGGATGAACGGGCTGAGGGATGGATGCATGTATGCATATGTGGAAGTGTGTAAGCATGTATGTGCGTGCGTGTTTGCATGTGTGGATGTGTGCATGAAAGTGCTTGTGTGAATGTGTGCATGTATGAGCTTGTATGTATGCATGTGTGTGAGTGTGTGTGTGTGTGTGTGTGTGTGTGTGTGTGCGTGCGTGTGTGTGCATGTGTGGGTGTGTGCATATATGAGTTTGTGTGGATGTGTGTGTATGTATGTATGTTATAAGTATTTGTATGTGTTTTCGTTAACAGGGATGTGAAAAAGACATGGTGGGCGAGCTAGTATAATCGTTGTGTGGCTACGCTGATAATGCCATAAGAGCGGCCGGACAACGTTTCCACGCCTTCGGTCATCATTCGCTTAGAGGGGGAAAGCACTGGACCCCTATTCCTCCGTGCATTCAAGACTGCAATGTGTGATGGTGCTTACACATCACAGAGCTATACCAGGACTACAATATGTGATGGTGTTTACACATCACAGAGCTGTATCAGGACTACAATATGTGATTATGCTTTACACATCACAGAGCTATATCAGGACTACAATATGTGATGGTGCTTACACATCACAGAGCTATACCAGGACTACAATATGTGATGGTGCTTACACATCACAGAGCTGTATCAGTACTACAATATGTGATTATGCTTTACACATCACAGAGCTATATCAGGACTACAATATGTGATGGTGCTTACACATCAGAGATCTATATCAGGACTACAATATGTGATGGTGCTTACACATCACTGACCTTATATCAGGGCTACAATATGTGATGGTGCTTACACATCAGAGATCTATATCAGGGCTACAATAAGTGATGGTGCTTACACATCAGAGATCTACATCAGGACTACAATATATGATGGTGCTTACACATCACAGAGCTATATCAGGACTACAATACGTGATTATGCTTTACACATCACAGAGCTATATCAGGACTACAATAAGTGATGGTGCTTACATATCAGAGATCTACATCAGGAATACAATATATGATGGTGTTTACACATCACAGAGCTATATCAGGACTACAATATGTGATGGTGCTTACACATCACTGACCTTATATCAGGGCTACAATATGTTAGTTAGTTAGTCGTGGTTCCAACATCACAGCAACGGGTCGTCCCCATATTGCTCCGTTCCTGTGCTAGTGAATACCACACAAAATTCTCTTCACTGCCCAATGTGAACAATGGAATAGACAGGAGTATCGGCAAGCCAACAGCCTGCACAGGTACACTGTGCATAATGCCACCTACAGAACGCCAACACAAAAGACCTCCATGAAAAATACAGTTCATCGTCGATGGAAACGGCAGTCACCAGAAAGACTTCATTGACCCGGGTTTTATCCCATATGGTTCGGTCTCTTTCCGCAGGACAACCCGCCGAAAGTGCCGCACAAAGCACAAACTTCGTAGCTCCAGTGGCGACTCCCAGGATTCTCCTGGAAAATGCACTCGTGAGACCGAAAAGGCAAACCAGTCAATCCAGCAACAGCCGGCCGCCATCGTTCCGAACATGCAGTTCACACTACAGACAACCGCGAACAGATGTAAAAGCATTCCACGTGAAACTCACAGCTCACAGTGTCGCGCCACGCACTCACTCAGTAGCAGGGCGACGGAACCATATCCTCCTTAGTCGCCTCTTACGACATGCATTGTAGGCAACAGCGTTACTATTCTTTGCTCCCCCGTATTACTTACACATCACTGACCTATATCAGGGCTACAATATTTGATGGTGCTTACACATCAGAGAGCTATATCAGAGCTGCAATATGCGATGGTGCTTACACATCAGAGAGCTATATCAGGGCTGCAATATGCGATGGTGCTTACACATCAGAGAGCTATATCAGGGCTGCAATATGCGATGGTGCTTACACATCAGAGAGCTATATCAGGGCTACAATATGTGATGGTGCTTACACATCAGAGAGCTATATCAGGGCTGCAATATGCGATGGTGCTTACACATCAGAGAGCTATATCAGGGCTACAATATTTGATGGTGCTTACACATCAGAGAGCTATATCAGGGCTGCAATATGCGATGGTGCTTACACATCAGAGAGCTATATCAGGGCTACAATATGTGATGGTGCTTACACATCAGAGATCTATATCAGGGCTGCAATATGCGATGGTGCTTACACATCAGAGATCTATATCAGGGCTACAATATGTGATGGTGCTTACACATCAGAGAGCTATATCAGGGCTACAATATGTGATGGTGCTTACACATCAGAGAGCTATATCAGGGCTACAATATTTGATGGTGCTTACACATCAGAGAGCTATATCAGGGCTGCAATATGCGATGGTGCTTACACATCAGAGATCTATATCAGGGCTACAATATGTGATGGTGCTTACACATCAGAGATCTATATCAGGGCTACAATATGTGATGGTGCTTACACATCAGAGAGCTATATCAGGGCTACAATATGTGATGGTGCTTACACATCAGAGATCTATATCAGGGCTACAATATGTGATGGTGCTTACACATCAGAGATCTATATCAGGGCTGCAATATGCGATGGTGCTTACACATCAGAGATCTATATCAGGGTTACAATATGTGATGGTGCTTACACATCAGAGAGCTATATCAGGGCTACAATATGTGATGGTGCTTACACATCAGAGAGCTATATCAGGGCTACAATATTTGATGGTGCTTACACATCAGAGAGCTATATCAGGGCTGCAATATGCGATGGTGCTTACACATCAGAGATCTATATCAGGACTACAATATGTGATGGTGCTTACACATCAGAGATCTATATCAGGACTACAATATGTGATGGTGCTTACACATCAGAGATCTATATCACGACTACAATATGTGATGGTGCTTACACATCAGAGATCTATATCAGGGCTACAATATGTGATGGTGCTTACACATCAGAGAGCTATATCAGGGCTACAATATGTGATGGTGCTTACACATCAGAGATCTATATCAGGGCTACAATATGTGATGGTGCTTACACATCAGAGAGCTATATCAGGGCTACATTATGTGATGGTGCTTACACATCAGAGATCTATATCAGGGCTACAATATGTGATGGTGCTTACACATCAGAGAGCTATATCAGGGCTACAATATGTGATGGTGCTTACACATCAGAGAGCTATATCAGGGCTACAATATGTGATGGTGCTTACACATCAGAGAGCTATATCAGGGCTACAATATGTGATGGTGCTTACACATCAGAGATCTATATCAGGGCTACAATATGTGATGGTGCTTACACATCACTCACAGAGCTATATCAATCTCCTACTTTGGGACTGCTTGTTTAGAACAAGAGGAGGGAAGGATTAGTGATGCTTCGCGTGGTATTGCTTGTTGCTTCTTTTCAGTAGTAAATATAAGACATTCGAACATAGATAGAGCAACGTAACACGGCACCTCAACCTCTCATGAATAATTTGACGTGACCCTGACTTGATGACCTGTTGACCTCTCAATAACTGTATGTTTTTGTTTTTTTACGTCCGCTCCTTTTGAACTCCAGCATAATCCACGCACGTGATCATACTACAACTGAGTGCACTGAACTGATTTTTGCGTGAGTATTAGCTTTCTCTATTACCGGTATCTCTGGCCATCAGATGAATCCATTCCGACTTCTGAGGTACTTATAATTTATGTCCCTAAGTCAAGGAGAATTTAAGTCAAACTGTCCGGTGTGTGGATTGTGTGTTATCGTGATGCATGTCTACAACATAAAATCAGCTGTGTTAAGCGCCCAGCACGCCCAGTTCTGCATCGTCACGAATAATTCTCCCAGCTCCTCTCTTCTGGTTGTCTGTCCTCCTTTAACGTCGCCCTCGTCTTCTACGCTTTGCCTTCTTCGCCTCTTCCCCCGTAACATCTTTTAACAGGGAGTCATGTCTGTGCACATCCATTTGTGACATCACACATCATCATCAAGTGACATGCCGTTAAGCATGGGAGGTCATGTTTTGCCATCTTACACGATCACCAGAATCGTGGATCAGCTCTGCATTCTTGTCTCGACCATGCCACGTGGCCAAGCCATCCAGATATTTACTTCTCTGTCTTCCCCTTGTTCTTTCCCCCTCAATCTTGCCAGTTGTCACCAAGTTCTCTAGTTCATTTCTTCTCATACCGTGTCCAAAACATCTTGACTACCTACGTCATGTTTATCGAATCAGTTTGCGGTTATCATTTGTTTCTTGTAGGACTTGCTGATTGGTTTTTCTGTCTATCCATAGTATACTATGCATTTTCCTCAAAAACCATAATTCCACTGCCATAAGATGTTTTTCAGCTTGACTGCTTATTGTTCACGCTTCACATCCATACAAAAGTACAAATTCTCTGCAGCACTTCAACACTTATTTTTCTCTTTCAATTAACATCTTTTTATTTTTGTTATTGGTCAGTACGTTTCCCATCTTTCAAACGCCAACTTTTGCGATAGCGATTCTTATTCTAATATTTTCAAGCCACCTCCTGTCAAATGTTTGACGCCACTTCTGCATACATAACAAGGTTCTTGAGACATAATAAATGACACTCCTTACAACACATCTGCCAACGGGAAGAAAGATCTATTGGCAGCATCAAAATCTTCAAGCTTTTCAAATGTTCTTTTCAGGTATCAAAAACCAGACAATTATTAAACAGTCCAATGACAAGTAGCATTATTATTGACAAATACGTTCTGTGGCTTATTATAGATGACGTTCTCTTACAAAAACACTGTTGCTTTCCGTTATTAGGGAGATAAAATCGTCCATGGCGTGAGAGCTTGAGATGCGATCTATTGTTAAGTTGTTATGAGTTTTCTTGTGTCGATATTATGTTGTCGTGAAAACGTTTTGGGAGATATTATATTGTTATGAAGATGTGATGATTAGATGTACAATGTTATGTTGAGAATTATAGAAGATTTATGTTCTATAAAGACGTTTATAGAAAGTATACATATGTTAAAATATTTCTAGAAGATATTTGTTGTTATCGTCTGTCTGTCGTCTGTCAACGCGGATACTGTGTTGCAGAGTTTCTTTCCTCTCTCCAAACTCAGACATCAGCGGGGTGTGCAGAATCGGTACTGCAGAGATGTGAGTTAGGATGTAACAAGGCTATGATTCCGAAATGAAAACATCTTCTTGTGGTGTTCAGTGTACCCCTGGTGACGTTCAGTACACCCCTGGTGGGTGTAAACCTGGTGGCGTTCAGTGTACACCTGGTGGCGTTCAGTGTACACCTGGTGGCGTTCAGTGTACACCCGTGGTGGCGTTCAGTACACACGGGTGGTGTTCAGTACACACCTGGTGGCGTTCAGTGTACACCTGGTGGCATTCAGTACACACCTTGTGGCGCTGGTATCATTGTCCTGTAG
Organism: Cepaea nemoralis; assembly: GCA_014155875.1. Taxonomy (NCBI): domain Eukaryota; kingdom Metazoa; phylum Mollusca; class Gastropoda; order Stylommatophora; family Helicidae; genus Cepaea; species Cepaea nemoralis. The sequence continues at coordinate 8,437 of JACEFZ010007217.1, read as the reverse complement.
TAACTCCGCTAATGATGTTCCTCCATGCCACTGTCTCAGTCCATCAAGCATCATTTCTTTCTGTTTGCCTCTTCTTCCTTCATTTATCAAGTCGTCACGATAATTTCCAATACCTCTCTTCCCATCACATGACCAAAGATTGCTGTTTGCTATTTCCTTAGTGTTGTATATAATGTTCTACATTGATTAGCCTCTTTCAGACAACGGTTTCGATGTGAACTACTCCCACCGGCCAAGCCTTCGTCAGCACAGAACAAACAAACACAAATCGACACAAAACTACATGAAACACACTACATGACGATATTAAGGGTACTTATCTGAATCTGTATCTTAGCTTTGATTGACTGAAAACTGACACGCGTTCGACGGCTATCAGCGGATTGTAGGGACCGGATGTATGGTCAATGGGTCAAAGGTCAATACCGCCAGAAGCTCGGGTGTTGGCTAAACAACTCGGCGGGAAGGGGTGGGGTGGAGAGGCGCCCATGTGGGCAAAAGTAAAAAAATAGGATAGGCGAAGATGTCGCGGACGCACTTCGCAACTGGCAATTTCTCGTTCTGCGCTCGAAACACAGTTGCGGAAGATTTCATTTTGTTGGTCCTCACAGAGGGGCATGAGTGGCGGTCGCTCGGAAAACGATTGCAAACCTCCGAACGCAAACCTGCCAAGACATCCCAAACAGCAGAAATAATGCTGGGGTAGACTGCGAGGTCCTGCAACGGACATGCAACTGCCTTTTTAGTGGACTATACAACTGGAGGAGGGTGGGAGGGGGTAGGGTTTGGAAGTTAAATGAAACTGTGTCTGACATTGAGGCCGTGAGGGGAGAGTGTACCCAACTGGAAGATGAGACAGTTTTCCAATGTTTGACGATCCCGTTCGTGGGATGCGCACGATTTGATCTCCGTGACCTGTATGTCAGTCACGCCACAGTGGTCAGGACTGTTGAAGTGCATGGATACTGGTTTCTGGGCGCCACTGTTGATGTCAGAAAGATGTTGTCTAAATCTGTTAGCAAGGCGTAAACCGGTCTTTCCGATGTATCTCATGTCACAACGTGTGCAAGTAATCGCATAGATAACGTTGCGACTCGTGCATGAGAAACCCTCACGGGTGTGGAACAGGGGTCATTATCTACCATGCACTGGGTTCGAGTCTCTTCACTCGTTAGAAAGATAGGAAGGGCTCTTCAGAGAGAGGGACGGAGAGGGCTCTAAGAGAGACGGGAGGGAAAGGGCTCTGGGAGAGAGGGAGAAAGCTCTTGAGAGAGAGGGAAGGTGAGGGCTCTGGAGAGAGAGGGAGGGAGGGACGGAGAGGACTCTTGAGAGAGAAAAGAAGGACTCTTGAGAGTGAGGGGGAGGAGAGGGCTGTTGAGAAAGATTCATGCTTAGGGAAGGAGAGGGCTCTTGAGAGAGAGATTCCTGTTGAGAGAGAGAGAGAGAGAGAGAGAGAGAGAGAGAGAGAGAGAGAGAGAGAGAGAGAGAGAGAGAGAGAGATCGATCTTCCGGTGATGGCTGGGTAGCAGGTTCAGTCACTGCACCGTTCAGTTGGGACTAAAATGAGTACCTCGGAAGCCGCAGTATGTTCGCATGATGGCGGGGGACGGGACAGTGGTAACAAGAAAAGTGAATCCACACGCAAATATCAGTATTATTCACTTACTTGTAGTAGAAACTACTCGTGGTAGTAGCATGTGTGTACTACGTTCGGGTTCACAGAAACAAATATCTCGGGACGGGATACAGCCGACAGAATAAATATAAGGACAAGCTTCGTGTACCTGTGGATCCACCATGAGAGCTTTCAGTGTCTACACAGCTGGACTTGTCCTGCAGGATACCATGTGTACTGGCCCACCGAATCGTCGCTAGACTTCCAGCTGTGTTGGACTAAAGAGGCACTCAAGAATGGGAAGATGAAGAAGATGATGATAATGAAAATTGAAATGAATATAGTGATGATGATGACTATGAAGAAGGGAAAAAAAGATGATGATGTTGGTGATAATGATAATTATGATGATGAAAATAATGATAATAATGAAGACAATGAAGAAGAAGAAGCTGATGGTGACGATGATAATGATGATGATGGAGAAGAAGCAGAAGCAACAGCACAGAATCGTCCATGAATATCATTGAACACCCGTGACATTTCTCTTGACGAGAAACCTGCCTAACTGCAGGAACTACCCAGCGCTTGCGACAACCCCCAGTGAAACCAGAACAATGGTAAACTATTGTGTTCAAACAGAACAACCCGAAAAGAGTCAAAGATATCCGGAATCTGTCCCATGTTAACAATACATTGTGAAGGACAGCATCAAGGATATTATCTGAACAATTCCCTCCATCAACGAGGATGTTCTGGAAATCTCTGCCCTCCAAGCGATTCTTAAGCTGTATATGTGTGTGTCACCCGGACAATTAATAATAGTTTGTCCCTGAGCAGTTTTCTGCTATGTCTTTGTGTGTTGATTGTGCTATCACATTGGGTAGGTCTGAGAGCAGGGAGGAACGGGTGGTCAGTCTTTCCTTCACTTTGGCGGACGACGAGTCCAGGCATTGCATCTACGCCCGACCGTACTTGTGGCAATACAATTAAGTCAAAGACCCGTTTGTACGACAATAATTAAGTATGTAGTATGGCTCTTGTGCGCGCGCTCGAGAGAGAGAGAGAGAGAGAGAGAGAGAGAGAGAGAGAGAGAGAGAGAGAGAGAGAGAGATAGAGAGAGAGAGAGAGAGCGCGCTCGTTAGAAAGAGAGGGAGGGCTCTTGAGAGAGAGGGGAGGAGAGGGCTCTTGAGAGAAGGGGGAAGGGCTCTTGAAAGAGAGGGAGGGAGGGAGATGTCTCTTGTGAGAGAGAATGAGGGCTGTTGAGAGAGATTCATGTTTAGAAAGAGAGAGGGCCCTTGAGAGAGAGAGGGGGCTCTTGAGAGAGAGGGGAGGAGAGGGCTCTTGAGAGAAGGGGGAAGGGCTCTTGAAAGAGAGGGAGGGAGGGAGATGTCTCTTGTGAGAGAGAATGAGGGCTGTTGAGAGAGATTCATGTTTAGAGAGAGAGGGCCCTTGAGAGAGAGAGAGAGAGAGGGCTCTTGAGAGAGAGAGAGCACTTGAGAGAGGGGGCTGTTGAGAGAGAGAGAGAGAGAGAGAGAGTAGTGCTCTTGTGAGAAAGGGCTCTTGAGAGAGAGAGAGAGAGATAGAGAGAGAGCGAGAGAGATGGTGGGGGGGGGGGGGGGGGCTCATGAGAGAGATGGCTCTTGGCAGAGAGAGGGGGGTCTTGAGAGAGTTGGCTCTTGACAGAGAGAGGGGGCTCTTGAGAGACAGAGAGAGATAGGGAGAGTGCTCTTGAAAGAGAGAGAGAGAGAAGGAGAGAGAGAGAAAGATAGAGAGAGAAAGAACAAACACAGACACAGCCTACATATCTTATAACGAACTTAATCCCGGTAAACAGAAATCATAGTAGGGAGAAGAATCGGGAAATAACAAAAGTAATAACACAAATATAACGTTAAACAAATATGTTATAAATAAACTAAACCAAAGCGCAACGCCGACGTTTCGATCCCAATGATCTTCAATAGGAACAGAACAAATAGATATTTTATTAAAGGTGGGGAAGGGGAGGGTGATAACAATAGTAAATAAAAATGCACAGAGGTATAAGAATAGAAACGTGTAAATAAAGGATGCTAACGGGCTACTGCACAACTTCCATGTGCCGTATTTTTGTAGACTACTCGGCACTTGCCGGCTTCCTGGCCTAGAGGTTAGCTACTTGTCTCCGTAACCTCGTATACTCTCGTAAGGTGAGAATCAGCAGTGGTTCGAATCGCGTCGGTAACTTACAGGGTAAGTGAGCCGGCCGCTCAGAAAGCAATGGCAAACTACTGAGCGTAATCTTGCCAAAGAAATCAACAATCAGCTGAAAGATGCTGATGTTGACAGCGATGTCCTGTAAAGGATATGCAAACATTTAATTTAAAACTCGGCACTTAAAACGCCATATGGTTAATATCACACCGTCTTGTGAAGTCGGGGTGGGTTCGTCTAATGGCGAGGGGCACTGTGAATAGGAAAAGCTGATCCACACGTAAAATGCAATCCAGTACTAATAGAAGTAGTGTGTATGGATTTGGCTTGAATACAAGGCGAGTGAGCGTAAAGCAAAAACAAACAAAAAACACTTTTAACTCAAGAAATATAATTTGACTGATAACAACGCCGTAGCTTTACGTCGTAACCTAGGGGGAGCTTAAGACGGATCATACTGTTTAAGTTATCTGTAATACTAGTACATTATGTATAACACACAGTTAAGTTACCTGTAATACTGGTACGTTATGTGTAACACACTGTTAAGTTATGTTAAATTTTGGAAGATATTTCATAAATGTGTTGAATTATGGGCCATAGCTGAGTTCATTATAATTGCATGCGGAAAGGGAAGGGGGAGGGGTATAGGAAGAAGATAAGAAGAAGAGGAAGAAGAGGAAGATACAGGAAGAAGAAGAGGGAGAAAGAAAAAGAGGAAGGAAGAAGAGGGAAGAAGGAAGAAGAGGTAGAAAGGAGAAGAGGGAGAGTGAGAAGAAGAAAGGAGAAGAAGACAGGAGGAGGAGGAGGAGAATATGATGACGATGCATACGACGACGAAGAAGAAGAACGTGGAAACGAAGAAGAATAGGGAGAGTAGAAGATTATGAAGAGGAGGAAAAGAATAAAAAGACGGAGAAGAAGAGAGAAAGATATAATTGAAGAAGGAGAATATAGAGAAAGAGAGAAGATGAAAATAAAGAAGGGAACGAAGACGAAGAGGCGTGAGATAGGGAGACTGTATAGGAAAAGAAATACGGAAAAGCGAGGTACAAAAAAGCACAAGATGAGAACCTCTGATGCAAGGAGATTACGCCTATATATTTTTTAATGCGAACAACGAAATCTCCCCAACATTACTTCTTTATCAGGCTTAAAACTACGTAAGTAGATTAAAGAATATCCCCACATTACATAAGTGAAGCATGGCAGCAAGACAAGAAGGACGCATATATCCTCTTGTGGATTACTGGATTATGTGGAGTATTCTTTGTGTATTAATCTCATAAAAAGATGCGTTTCTTGGTCGGTTGAAAGGCATTGAGATAATGTAAATGTGGGACGTATACAGGAGTCGGGCTGGGACGTATACAGGGGTCGGGCTGGGACGTATACAGGGGTCGGGGTGGGATGTATACAGGGGTCGGGGTTGGTAGGAGGTGGAAGTGCATGGGGCTGCTTATTCGTGATTGTTAGATTGTGAATTTGACATTGGTTGTGTTGGTAAAAGCCGACGCTGGGGATAAAGAACAGAAACGCGTTTCATAATTTCACGATTTATGAGAATTCTATTTCTGCTGCGGATGATTTGGAAGCTGACCGCCTTGCGTTGATTTCTGTGGTATGGATGTCGGTCGTTCAGAAAACAATGCAAACCTTATTGGAGGGTGGTGGTGTGGAGAGAAAGGGGGGAATTAGAGAGAGGAATTGGGGGGGGGGGGAGGGCGAAAAAGACGAGATACAAAGGAAGTTAAACAAGACAGGGATATTTACCTGGAGTGTAAACGAGAAAAACACACAGAGAGAGAGAGAGAGAGAGAGAGAGAGAGAGAGAGAGAGAGAGAGAGAGAGAGAGATACATAACCTTTACAGGACGTCGCAGTCATCCAAGCATTTTCAGCTGCATGTGATTTCTTGGCAAATTTATGTTCTGTAGTTTCCAATTGCTTTCTGAAAGACAAGCACTCATACCATTTAATAAAATCAACGCAATGCGGTCTGCTGCCAAATCTGCCGCAGCTGTGTTTCGAGCGCAGTATGCAGAATTACGCACTGCGTCAGTCACCCCTTCGCCAAGAGAAAAGGGGAGGGAGAGAGAAAGAACGAACGAACGAACGAACTTATTTTCAAAGGGTAAGAGAGAGAGAGAGAGAGAGAGAGAGAGAGAGAGAGAGAGAGAGATGAGAGAGAGAGAGAGAGAGAAATGGGGGGGGGGGTATAGAGAAAGAACGAACCAGAAAAACAAAACTAACGGAGAGAATGAAGGTAGACAGAAAAGTGGTAGAAAGATAAATATGGCGTACGGACTGACAAACAACACAAATACACATACAGACAGACAGACAGACAGACAGACAGACAGACAGACAGACAGACAGACAGGACAGACAGACTAGGAACAAAATGAGAAAACAAAGATTGGGAAAGACAGAAGAAACCGGCAAACCAGACCGTGTGGGAAGGCAAGCTGGAATGAGAAAATGAGGTGAGAACTAATTATGTTTCCGCGCTGCAGTCTTTCATCAGTAAAATTAAACATTAACGGGAGTTGGGCAGTAAACTTGTGCTAGCTGGCGAGTGGGGGGGGGGGGGGGGGGGGGGGGGGCGAGGGGGGGTATTATTCCTAGTGATTGGACAGTAAAGAGATCAGCACTGGAAATGTTTGCCCTGTTTTTTGCCTGTTGTTTTCAGGGGCATTCGTTTGTTTGTTATTGTTTTCAGGAGAATCCATTTGTCTCTGTTTAAGGGTTTTGTGTTTAAATCTACACAACAACACCAGGCGATTTTGAAGGATGTGACAGCAGTCAGTTTGGTACATGAATTTGTATTGATGTATGTGTTATTTTACTGGCCAATCTAGACACAAGGTTAGAAGAGAGAGAGAGAGAGAGAGAGAGAGAGAGAGAGAGAGAGAGAGAGAGAAGAGAGAGAGAGAGAGAGAGAGAACAAACGAAAGAACGAACTTTATTTTAAAAGGGTAACAAATGGGCACGCAGGCCCGTCTTACATTCGGCCCTTCCAATCACTCATCTTTCGTTCATCAATAGTCATAGGAAAAACATTGTCAAATGAATTATGTAAACAAAGAGAGAGAGAGAGAGAGAGAGGAGAGAGAGAGAGAGGGGAGAGAGAGAGGAGGAGAGAGAGAGAAAAAGAGAGAGAGAGAGACAGAGAGAGAAGGGGTAGAGAAAGACAGAGAGAAGGGGGTAGAGAAAGACAGAGAAATGGAGAGAGAGGGAGAGAGAGAGATAAAGAGAGATATGGAGAGAAAGAGGGATAGAAAGAGAAGAATAAAGAGAGACAGAGAAAGACTTGAGTACGAATGTGACAAGAAAGAAATGAGACGAAGGGAAAAACAGAATGAACGAAAGAGTGCAAGTAAGTGAGCGCGTAAGTGAGCGAACAAGAGAGTGAGAGAGAGCTAGATTTGTAGAGAAAGAACGAACGAGAAAACTAAGACTAACGAAGAGAATACAAGAAGACAGAAAAGGAGGAGAGGTAGAAAAACAACAGATCGATCGACAGACGGTCAGAAAGATAAATAAAGCCAGCGGACGTAAGGACGAACAGAAAGAAAGATACACTGAGAGACAGATAGAGATTAACAGACTGGCGAGGAACAAAATGAGAAAACAAAGATTGGGAAAGACAGAAGAAACCGGTAAAAGAGAATGCATAGGAAAGCAAGCTAGAATGTGAAAATGAGATGAGAACTAATTATGTTCCTGCGCTGCAGTCTTTCATCAGTAAAATTAAACATTAACAGGAGTTGGGCAGTAAATGTGTGTTAGCTGGCGAGTGGGGGGAATTATTCCTAGTGACTGGACGGTAAAGAGATCAGAGGCGGCAGTTTTTGCCCCTTTTTTTTGGTCTGTTGTTTTCAGGGGCATTCGTTTGTCTGTTGTTGTTATCAGGGGCATTAACTTGTCTGTTGTTGGAGGTTTTATGTTTAACACAAGAAGAGCTATTAGGTGTTCATCAGAGTTATAAGTTTGGAACATGAATGTGTATTAATGTATTTTTGCCATTCTGGAGACAAGGTTGGAGAGAGAGAGAGAGAGAGAGAGACAGAGAGAGAGAGAGAGAGAGAGAGAGAGAGAGAGAGAGAGAGAGAGAGGAAGACTGAGAGGCGGACGGACAGACTGACAGACAGACAGACAGACAGACAGACAGACAGACAGACAGACAGACAGACAGACACCGTAGAATGAGAAAAGGGGGGGGGGGACGTCGGAGGCCATCATAATAATAAGTTTCAAAGAAAGAAGAAGATCACATGAATAGTCTAAACGAATAGTGTAAAGAACTTTACATGAAAATTTGCACGATTAAAACAGAGGTAATGACTATAACCAACGAAGAACAAATACAAAGATTCATCTAAAATAACACCTCATGAAACAAGTAAGGAGCTTCAAGTACTTAAGAAGTATAATATCATCAAATGACAAATCAGAAGACGAGATCTAAAATACATACAATAAGGCAAACAAACTCATTGGACAAATGGCACCAATACTAAAGAACAAACATGCATCAATAACTACTAAGAAAGCACTTTACAACACAATCTTCCTACCAACTCTATGCTACAAATGTCAAACCTTGACGAGACAGAAAAGGAAA
>JACEFZ010007216.1:0-63117 GCA_014155875.1 Cepaea nemoralis | reverse complement strand
ATCTACAAACATAACCGTTAATTTACGAACATAACTGTTAATTTATAAACACAATTATTAATGTATGAAAATAACTGTTAATCTACAAACATAACTGTTAATCTACAAATATGATTATTAATATATTGAAATAGCAGTTAATCTATAAACATAACTGTTAATCTTAAAACATAACTGTTAATATACAAACATATCTGTTAATCTACAAACGTAACTGTTATTCCACAAATATAATTATTAATCTACAAACATTACTGTTAATCTTCAAACAAAACTGTTAATCTACAAATATAATTATTAGTCTATGAAAATAATTGTTAATCTAAAACCATAATTGTTAATATATGAAAATTACTGTTAATCTACAAACATAATTGTTAATCTACAAACATAACTGTTAATCTATGAAAATAATTGCTAATCTACAAACATAACTGTTAATCTACAAGCATAACTGTACATCATCTTCATCATCATCATCATCATCATCATCATCATCATCATCATCATCATCATCATCATCATCATCATCATCATCATCATCATCATATTCCACTTTTGCCGTCAAGTATCGTGGGGAGGAATAATTGGCGTTTCAGTTCCCGATGGGTGGCACTGGATAGTGTCATTCCGTGTGATTGTACAATGTCTTTGAGGTCGTCAATCCATTTTCTACTCAGGCGTCCTCTTGCTCTCGCAGCAGATCTTCTTTGATGTAGAGTCATGCTTGGTGTGAATATGCTGTTTATTATCTGTCGTTTTGCGGACATGGGTATTTTTGGATGTTTCAATAAGGTTGATAGTTGATATGTAAGTGCACTAGCTTTTTTGACATCTGATTTCAATTTCTCTGTCCAATCTGCCATCGTCTGTGATCAAACTTCCATGATATTTGAATTCTTTAACTTGTTTCAGAGTTGTGCTATTTATCTGAATACTTAGTGGACCAGGCGTTCTGTTAACCTTCATTACTTCAGTTTTGGCTGTATTTATACTCATATTGTATCTGCTGCACGTTGAACTCAGATTATTAATATGATTTTGCTGTCTGCCCTCGTCACTATAAAACAGGCACTGATCCCCTGTAAATAGAAGTTCATTTATTTCCTGTGGATACGTTGTTTCATCTGAAGTAAAGAGTTCCGAATTTTCTGAATCTGTACTGTCAAGGCTTGTTTCTTTGGATACTCTGTCCATGTAGATATTAAATAGCAGGGAAGAGAGCACACATCCCTGCCTCACTCCTGTATTGACTGTGAACATATCTCCTTCTTGTGTTCTTACTGCAGTTTGGTTCAAGTGGTACATGGTTATGATGTTTTCTATCAATTGTCCTTGCTGCATCCCGTAGTCTTCAAGGATGGTCCATAATTTATATCTGTCTACTCTATCGAAAGCCTTTTCCTGATCTACAAACACAATATTCTGCTGGTCACTATATTCGATAGTTTTTTCATAAATTTGTTTAAGTGTAAATAGTGCATCAGTGCAACTTTTACTTTTTTGAAAACCGAATTGTACTTTGCTTAATTGTTGTTCAACCATGGGTCTAGCTCTTTGTTCCAATAGCTTTGCGTACATTTTCCCTATATGGCTCAGGAGTGATATACCTCTGTATGTTTCGCACTCTCTCATATGGCCTTTCTTTTTCCATATTTGTACTATTACTGCCTGTTGCCAATCGTCTGGGACTCTTCTTTCTTGCCATGCTATATTTAAAAAACTTGTCAGCCATTTAACGCGTTTTCCCATAAGCCTGAATAGCTTCTATGGTTATTCCTTCTGGACCCGGTGATTTGTTTTAAGAAATTTTCTGCATAACTGCTTTGACTTCTGCTGGGATGAAGTTTGGTTCTTGTTGTCCATGGCTTTTAGGCACAAAAGCCAGGTTCTCTGTGGTATGTGTGCGGTAACTAGTAACGTAACTGTTAATCTACAAACATTACTGTTAATCTATGAAAATAACTGTTAATCTACAAACATAACTGTTAATCTATAACATAACTGTTAATCTATGAAAATAACTGTTAATTTACAACAATAATAATTATTAATCTACAAATATAACTGTTAATCTACAAACAAAACAGTTAATCTACAAATATAATTATTAATCTATTAAAATAACTGTTAACCTACAAACATAACTGTAATCTTATGTGTGAACTATTTTGCAATCTGGCGAAAGTATATGAACTATAGGCTACCTGGGGATAGTGTGTGAACTATTGTGCTATCTGGAGACAGTATGTTAACTGTAGTGCTATTGTGAACTATTGATAGTGCTATTTTGGGAACAAGTAAGTGATCTGCAATGCTAAATAGGAAAGTATGTGGTTTGCAATGCTATATAGGAAAGTGTGTGATCTGCACTTTATGTAAGAAAGTATGTTATCTACAATTTCACATAGGAATGTATGTGATCTATAATGCTGAATAGAAAAGTGTGTGATCTATAATGCTGAATGGAAAAGTGTGTGATCTACAATGCTAAATAGGAAAGCATGTGTTCTTCAGTGTTGTACGGGAAAGTGTATGATATAGTTTGCTACATGGGAGAATGTGTGATCTACAATACTAAATAGGAGCGTGTATTTAGGAGCATGTTTGTTGTATATGAAAACATTTGATCTACAGTCATTTGTAGGAACGTGTGAAATTTATAGTGCTATATGGTAATGTATCTGATCTATAGGGCTATATGGGAACATATATGATCTTATCTATAGTGCTATATGGGAACATATATGATCTTATCTATAGTGCTATATGGGAACATATATGATCTGATCTATAGTGCTATATAGGAACATATCTGATCTAAGTGCTATATAGGAACATATATGATCTGATCTATAGTGCTATATGAGAATATATATGATCTGATCTATAGTGCTATATGGGAACATATATGATCTATAGTGCTATATGGGAACATATCTTATCTATAGTGCTATATGGGAACATATATGATCTATAGTGCTATATGGGAACGAATCTGATTTATAGTGCTATATGGGAACATATCTGATTTATAGTGTTATATGGGTACATATATGATCTGATCTATAGTGCTATATGGGAACATATCTGATTTATAGTGCTATATGGGAACATATCTGATCTATAGTACTATATGGTATCGTATCTGATCTATAGTGCTATATGGGAACAATTTGATTTATAGTGCTGTATGGGAACGTATCTGATTTATAGTGTTATATGGGAACATATATGATCCAATCTATAGTGCTATATGTGAACATATCTGATTTATAGTGATATATGGGAACATATCTGATCTATAGTGCTATATGGGAATGTATCTGATCTATAGTGCTATATGGGAACATATATGATCTATAGTGCTATATGGGAACATATATGATCTATAGTACTATATGGTAACGTATCTGATCTATAGTGCTATATGGGAACATATAAGATCTATAGTGCTATATGAGAACATATATGATCTATATTGCTATATAGGAACATAAATGATCTATAGTGCTATATGGGAACATGTATGATCTATATTGCTATATGGGAACATATGTGATATATAGTGCTATATGGGAACATATCTTATCTATAGTGCTATATGGGAAAGTATCTGATCTAATGTGCTATATGGGAACATATATGATCTATATTGCTATATAGGAACATATCTTATCTATAATGCTATATGGGAACATATATGATCTGTTCTATAGTGCTATATGGGAACTATATGATCGGTTCTATAGTTCTATATTGGAACATATCTGTTCTATAGTGCTATATGGGAATGTATATGATCTGTTCTATAGTTCTATATTGGAACATATCTGTTCTATAGTGCTGTATGGGAACATATATCATCTGTTCTATAGTGCTATATGGGAATGTATATAATCTGTTCTATAGTTCTATACTGGAACATATCTGTTCTATAGTGCTATATGGGAACGTATATGATCTGTTCTATAGTTCTATATTGGAACAGTTGTGATCTATAGTGCTATATGGGAACATATATGGTCTGTTCTATAGTGCTATATGGGAACGTATGATCTACTGTATGGGAACGTATATAATCTGTAGTGGTCTATGGGAACTCATCTGATATGTGGTGCTGTTTAGAAAAAACGAGACATTCCGACCACTAGAGGTGTAACGTTTGCGACTTTGGTCAATCACATCATACGTCGTTACGGGATACTTTAATTTAAATTGTACAAAGTGTGTGGAGGACGGGAGGAGAAAGGAGTAAGAATACAACGTTCAGTGTCGTAAGGCTGTGCCCTGGTTCATGTTGAATACTTTGTATGCCAAGGTCCAGTGATATTACCTGTTACACTGCTGTCTTGTTGAAAGACTTCAATCAGGAACACGCCCTGGCGCGTGAAGATCAACCCACCGACTCCTGACCTAACTACACAACGACTACATGGGTGCGAATCTATACCCTAGCATACGGTTGTCAACAGTGTATTTACCTGAACGGCCATCGGTCGCTATATCCAACAATCTCAAGTAGAACATATCCAACAAGACGCGACTCTGATGTCTTTGCGTGTGTATTAGTACACAACTCGGGAACGCGACAGCCCTCGACCACTTCAAGAAAAACAAGCACACACTGACACATTCTCAGGTCGCTGGCTGATTGTTGCAGCAAGTGACGTACAACCCCAGCTGGTAAGTAGGGTACGGTAGTTCGTTGACACGATACAGCTGCGGCAATCTCCACCAGTGATTCTCAAACGTATAAGGTGTTTTCCTCTTATCCTGCAGTTCCCCGTAAACGGTGTCTTCGTGGTTCCCTGTACGCTGTGTCTCTGTGGTTCCCTTGTGTTTTCTGTATGAGCTGTCTCCATGGTTGCCTGGTGTTTTCTGTATGAGCTGTCTCCATGGTTGCCTGGTGTTTTCTGTATGAGCTTTCTCCATGGTTGCCTGGTGTTTTCTGTATGAGCTGTCTCCATGGTTGCCTGGTGTTTTCTGTATGAGCTTTCTCCATGGTTGCCTGGTGTTTTCTGTATGAGCTGTCTCCGTAGTTGCCTGGTGTTTTCTGTATGAGCTGTCTCCATGGTTGCCTGGTGCTTTCTGTATGAGCTGTCTCCATGGTTGCCTGATGTTTTCTGTATGAGCTGTCTCCGTGGTTGCCTGGTGTTTTCTGTATGAGTTGTCTCCATGGTTGCCTGGTGTTTTCTGTATGAGCTGTCTCCATGGTTGCCTGGTGTTTTCTGTATGAGCTGCCTCCATAGTTACCTGGTGTTTTCTGCATGAGCGGTCTTCGTGGTTCTCTGGTGTTTTCTGTATGAGCTGTCTCCGTGGTTGCCTGGTGTCTTCTTAGCTCCGTGTTTTCCCTGTACCTGGTGTCTCCGTGGTTCCTGATATTCCATGCTCGCGGTGTCTCTGTGTTTTCTGATGTTCCCTGTACACAATGCCTTCCAGGTTCCCCGATGTTCCCAGAATGCGGTGTCTCTGTGGTTCCCAGTATGCGGTGACTGTGGTTCCCTGATGTTTCCAGTATGTGGTGTTTCTGTGGTTCCCAGTATGCGGCGACTGTGGTTCCCTGGTGTTCCCAGTATGTGGTGTTTCTGTGGCTCCCTGGTGTTCCCAGTATGTGGTGTCTATGTTGATCCCTGGTGTTCCCAGCATGCGGTATCTCTGTGGTTCCCTGGTGTTCCCAGTATGCGATGTCTGTGGTTCCCTGATGTCCATAGTATGCGGTGTCTCTGTGGATCCCTGGTGCTTTGAATGAACTACAAGTCTTCGTGGGGGAATCGGTTCAGGTGATGGGATGAGACATGCCAGGCAACACATTAGAAAGCTCTCGTGTGTGGCTTCTGTTTACATTAACTACCTGAAAACATTGTTTTAAGCATGTCAGTGACACACAGATGTCAGAAAGTTTATATTAACTACCGAACAACATTGTTTTAAGCATGTCAGTGACACACATATGACAGAATCTTTACATTAACTACCGGAAGACATTGTCCTTCGTACACCTTTAGCCGTTGGTACGAACCAATGTAATGAAAGCATCTTGAGCGTGTTGATATCTCGAGGTAATTTGTCTTCAAAGGGAACGGGTGTAGGACAAAATACTTGTCTCTGTTCTGTACTTGTTGAACACTCCTGCAACAAATGTTTGGCTGTCAATTCACCAGTTGTACAGTTACATCCATCAGTGGCTCCTATATTTAGTGTGTGAAACATTTGTCTCTGTTCTGTACTTGTTGGACACTCCTGCAACAAATGTTTGGCTGCCAATTCACCAGTTGTACAGTTACATCCATCAGTGGCTCCTATATTTAGTGTGTGAAACATTTGTCTCTGTTCTGTACTTGTTGGACACTCCTGCAACAAATGTTTGGCTGTCAATTCACCAGTTGTACAGTTACATCCATCAGTGGCTCCTGTATTTAGTGTGTGAAACATTTGTCTCTGTTCTGTACTTGTTGGACACTCCTGCAACAAATGTTTGGCTGCCAATTCACCAGTTGTACAGTTACATCCATCAGTGGCTCCTATATTTAGTGTGTGAAGAATTTGTCTCTGTTCTGTACTTGTTGGACACTCCTGCAACAAATGTTTGGCTGTCAATTCAAAAGTTATACAGTTACATCCATCAGTGGCTCCTATATTTAGTGTGTGAAGAATTTGTCTCTGTTCTGTACTTGTTGGACACTCCTGCAACAAATGTTTGGCTGTCAATTCACCAGTTGTACAGTTACATCCATCAGTGGCTCCTATATTTAGTGTGTGAAACATTTGTCTCTGTTCTGTACTTGTTGGACACTCCTGCAACAAATGTTTGGCTGCCAATTCACCAGTTGTACAGTTACATTCCATCAGTGGCTCCTATATTTAGTGTGTGAAACATTTGTCTCTGTTCTGTACTTGTTGGACACTCCTGCAACAACATGTTTGGTTGCCAATTCACCAGTTGTACAGTTACATCCATCAGTGGCTCCTATATTTAGTGTGTGAAACATTTGTCTCTGTTCTGTACTTGTTGGACACTCCTGCAACAAATGTTTGGCTGCCAATTCACCAGTTGTACAGTTACATCCATCAGTGGCTCCTATATTTAGTGTGTGAAACACATGTCTCTGTTCTGTACTTGTTGGACACTCCTGCAACAAATGTTTGGCTGCCAATTCACCAGTTGTACAGTTACATCCATCAGTGGCTCCGATATTTAGTGTGTGAAACATTTGTCTCTGTGTGAAACATTTGTCTCTGTTCTGTACTTGTTGGACACTCCTGCAACAAATGTTTGGCTGCCAATTCACCAGTTGTACAGTTACATCCATCAGTGGCTCCGATATTTAGTGTGTGAAACATTTGTCTCTGTTCTGTACTTGTTGGACACTCCTGCAACAAATGTTTGGCTGTCAATTCACCAGTTGTACAGTTACATCCATCAGTGGCTCCGATATTTAGTGTGGTGAAAACATTTGTCTCTGTTCTGTACTTGTTGGACACTCCTGCAACAAATGTTTGGCTGCCAATTCAACCAGTTGTACAGTTACATCCATCAGTGGCTCCGATATTTAGTGTGTGAAACATTTGTCTCTGTTCTGTACTTGTTGGACACTCCTGCAACAAATGTTTGGCTGCCAATTCACCAGTTGTACAGTTACATTCCATCAGTGGCTCCTATATTTAGTGTGTGAAACATTTGTCTCTGTTCTGTACTTGTTGGACACTCCTGCAACAAATGTTTGGCTGCCAATTCACCAGTTGTACAGTTACATCCATCAGTGGCTCCTATATTTAGTGTGTGAAACATTTGTCTCTGTTCTGTACTTGTTGGACACTCCTGCAACAAATGTTTGGCTGTCAATTCACCAGTTGTACAGTTACATCCATCAGTGGCTCCTATATTTAGTGTGTGAAACATTTGTCTCTGTTCTGTACTTGTTGGACACTCCTGCAACAAATGTTTGGCTGCCAATTCACCAGTTGTACAGTTACATCCATCAGTGGCTCCTATATTTAGTGTGTGAAACATTTGTCTCTGTTCTGTACTTGTTGGACACTCCTGCAACAAATGTTTGGCTGCCAATTCACCAGTTGTACAGTTACATCCATCAGTGGCTCCGATATTTAGTGTGTGAAACATTTGTCTCTGTTCTGTACTTGTTGGACACTCCTGCAACAAATGTTTGGCTGCCAATTCACCAGTTGTACAGTTACATCCATCAGTGGCTCCTATATTTAGTGTGTGAAACATTTGTCTCTGTTCTGTACTTGTTGGACACTCCTGCAACAAATGTTTGGCTGCCAATTCACCAGTTGTACAGTTACATCCATCAGTGGCTCCTATATTTAGTGTGTGAAACATTTGTCTCTGTTCTGTACTTGTTGGACACTCCTGCAACAAATGTTTGGCTGCCAATTCACCAGTTGTACAGTTACATCCATCAGTGGCTCCTATATTTAGTGTGTGAAACATTTGTCTCTGTTCTGTACTTGTTGGACACTCCTGCAACAAATGTTTGGCTGCCAATTCACCAGTTGTACAGTTACATCCATCAGTGGCTCCTATATTTAGTGTGTGAAACATTTGTCTCTGTTCTGTACTTGTTGGACACTCCTGCAACAAATGTTTGGCTGCCAATTCACCAGTTGTACAGTTACATCCATCAGTGGCTCCTATATTTAGTGTGTGAAACATTTGTCTCTGTTCTGTACTTGTTGGACACTCCTGCAACAAATGTTTGGCTGCCAATTCACCAGTTGTACAGTTACATCCATCAGTGGCTCCTATATTTAGTGTGTGAAACATTTGTCTCTGTTCTGTACTTGTTGGACACTCCTGCAACAAATGTTTGGCTGCCAATTCACCAGTTGTACAGTTACATCCATCAGTGGCTCCGATATTTAGTGTGTGAAACATTTGTCTCTGTTCTGTACTTGTTGGACACTCCTGCAACAAATGTTTGGCTGCCAATTCACCAGTTGTACAGTTACATCCATCAGTGGCTCCGATATTTAGTGTGTGAAACATTTGTCTCTGTTCTGTACTTGTTGGACACTCCTGCAACAAATGTTTGGCTGCCAATTCACCAGTTGTACAGTTACATCCATCAGTGGCTCCTATATTTAGTGTGTGAAACATTTGTCTCTGTTCTGTACTTGTTGGAACACTCCTGCAACAAATGTTTGGCTGCCAATTCACCAGTTGTACAGTTACATCCATCAGTGGCTCCTATATTTAGTGTGTGAAACATTTGTCTCTGTTCTGTACTTGTTGGACACTCCTGCAACAAATGTTTGGCTGCCAATTCACCAGTTGTACAGTTACATCCATCAGTGGCTCCTATATTTAGTGTGTGAAACATTTGTCTCTGTTCTGTACTTGTTGGACACTCCTGCAACAAATGTTTGGCTGCCAATTCACCAGTTGTACAGTTACATCCATCAGTGGCTCCTATATTTAGTGTGTGAAACATTGTCTCTGTTCTGTACTTGTTGGACACTCCTGCAACAAATGTTTGGCTGTCCAATTCACCAGTTGTACAGTTACATCCATCAGTGGCTCCTATATTTAGTGTGTGAAACATTTGTCTCTGTTCTGTACTTGTTGGACACTCCTGCAACAAATGTTTGGCTGCCAATTCACCAGTTGTACAGTTACATCCATCAGTGGCTCCGATATTTAGTGTGTGAAACATTTGTCTCTGTTCTGTACTTGTTGGACACTCCTGCAACAAATGTTTGGCTGTCCAATTCACCAGTTGTACAGTTACATCCATCAGTGGCTCCTATATTTAGTGTGTGAAGACATTTGTCTCTGTTCTGTACTTGTTGGACACTCCTGCAACAAATTTTTGGCTGCCAATTCACCAGTTGTACAGTTACATCCATCAGTGGCTCCTATATTTAGTGTGTGAAACATTTGTCTCTGTTCTGTACTTGTTGGACACTCCTGCAACAAATGTTTGGCTGCAATTCACCAGTTGTACAGTTACATCCATCAGTGGCTCCTCATTTAGTGTGTGAAACATTTGTCTCTGTTCTGTACTTGTGACACTCCTGCAACAATGTTTGGCTGCCAATTCACCAGTTGTACAGTTACATCCATCAGTGGCTCCTATATTTAGTGTGTGAAAATTTGTCTCTGTTCTGTACTTGTTCGACACTCCTGCAACAAATGTTTGGCTGCCAATTCACCAGTTGTACAGTTACATCCATCAGTGGTCCTATATTTAGTGTGTGAAAATTTGTCTCTGTTCTGTACTTGTTGGACACTCCTGCAACAAATGTTTGGCTGCCAATTCACCAGTTGTACAGTTACATCCATCAGTGGCTCCTATATTTAGTGTGTGAAACATTGTCTCTGTTCTGTACTTGTTGGACACTCCTGCAACAAATGTTTGGCTGCCAATTCACCAGTTGTACAGTTACATCCATCAGTGGGCTCCGATATTAGTGTGTGAAACATTTGTCTCTGTTCTGTACTTGTTGGAACACTCCTGCAACAAATGTTTGGCTGTCAATTCACCAGTTGTACAGTTACATCCATCAGTGCTCCGATATTTAGTGTGTGAAACATTTGTCTCTGTTCTGTACTTGTTGGACACTCCTGCAACAAATGTTTGGCTGCCAATTCACCAGTTGTACAGTTACATCCATCAGTGCTCCGATATTTAGTGTTGTGAAACATTTGTCTCTGTTCTGTACTTGTGGACACTCCTGCAACAATGTTTGGCTGCCAATTCACCAGATTGTACAGTTACATCCATCAGTGGCTCCGATATTTAGTGTGTGAAACATTTGTCTCTGTTCTGTACTTGTTGGACACTCCTGCAACAAATGTTTGGCTGCCAATTCACCAGTTGTACAGTTACATCCATCAGTGGCTCCTATATTTAGTGTGTGAAACATTTGTCTCTGTTCTGTACTTGTTGAACACTCCTGCAACAAATGTTTGGCTGTCAATTCACCAGTTGTACAGTTACATCCATCAGTGGCTCCTATATTTAGTGTGTGAAACATCTGTCTCTGTTCTGTACTTGTTGAACACTCCTGCAACAAATGTTTGGCTGTCAATTCACCAGTTGTACAGTTTCATCCATCAGTGACTCCTATATTTAGTGTGTGAAACATTTGTCTCTGTTCTGTACTTGTTGGACACTCCTGCAACAAATGTTTGGCTGCCAATTCACCAGTTGTACAGTTACATCCATCAGTGACTCCTATATTTAGTGTGTGAAACATTTGTCTCTGTTCTGTACTTGTTGAACACTCCTGCAACAAATGTTTGGCTGCCAATTCACCAGTTGTACAGTTACATCCATCAGTGCTCCTATATTTAGTGTGTTGAAACATTTGTCTCTGTTCTGTACTTGTTGGACACTCCTGCACAAATGGTTTGGCTGCCAATTCACCAGTTGTACAGTTACATCCATCAGTGGCTCCTATATTTAGTGTGTGAAACATTTGTCTCTGTTCTGTACTTGTTGGACACTCCTGCAACAAATGTTGGCTGCCAATTCACCAGTTGTACAGTTACATCCATCAGTGGCTCCTATATTTAGTGTGTGAAACATTTGTCTCTGTTCTGTACTTGTTGGACCACTCCTGCAACAAATGTTTGGCTGCCAATTCACCAGTTGTACAGTTACATCCATCAGTGGCTCCTATATTTAGTGTGTGAAACATTTGTCTCTGTTCTGTACTTGTTGGACACTCCTGCAACAAATGTTTGGCTGCCAATTCACCAGTTGTACAGTTACATCCATCAGTGGCTCCGATATTTAGTATGTCAAACATTTGTCTCTGTTCTGTACTTGTTGGACACTCCTGCAACAAATGTTTGGCTGTCAATTCACCAGTTGTACAGTTACATCCATCAGTGGCTCCTATATTTAGTGTGTGAAACATTTGTCTCTGTTCTGTACTTGTTGGACACTCCTGCAACAAATGTTTGGCTGTCAATTCACCAGTTGTACAGTTACATCCATCAGTGGCTCCTATATTAGTAGTGTGAAACATTTGTCCTCTGTTCTGTACTTGTTGGACACTCCTGCAACAAATGTTTGGCTGCCAATTCACCAGTTGTACAGTTACATCCATCAGTGGCTCCTATATTTAGTGTGTGAAACATTTGTCTCTGTTCTGTACTTGTTGGACACTCCTGCAACAAATGTTTGGCTGTCAATTCACCAGTTGTACAGTTACATCCATCAGTGGCTCCTATATTTAGTGTGTGAAACATTTGTCTCTGTTCTGTACTTGTTGAACACTCCTGCAACAAATGTTTGGCTGCCAATTCACCAGTTGTACAGTTACATCCATCAGTGGCTCCTATATTTAGTGTGTGAAACATTTGTCTCTGTTCTGTACTTGTTGGACACTCCTGCAACAAATGTTTGGCTGCCAATTCACCAGTTGTACAGTTACATCCATCAGTGGCTCCGATATTTAGTGTGTGAAACATTTGTCTCTGTTCTGTACTTGTTGGACACTCCTGCAACAAATGTTTGGCTGTCAATTCACCAGTTGTACAGTTACATCCATCAGTGGCTCCTATATTTAGTGTGTGAAACATTTGTCTGTGTTCTGTACTTGTTGAACACTCCTGCAACAAATGTTTGGCTGCCAATTCACCAGTTGTACAGTTACATCCATCAGTGGCTCCGATATTTAGTGTGTGAAACACTTGTCTCTGTTCTGTACTTGTTGAACACTCCTGCAACAAATGTTTGCCTGCCAATTCACCAGTTGTACAGTTACATCCATCAGTGGCTCCTATATTTAGTGTGTGAAACATTTGCAACTGCAGTCTGGTGTGTCCACGCGAAGTCGGAAGAAAAGAATGAAAATGCCGGTCTCCCTGGTCGAGGGGTTAGCAGCTTTCTCCGTAACCCCGAATACCCTCGTGGTTGATGTGAGCGCGCAAGAATTGGAAGCGGCTCTAGTCGCGCCAGTGACTTACGAGAGTATGGAGCCGGTCGCTCAGAAAGTCGTGGCGTGCTGATGAGCGTAATCTAGCCTAGAAATCAACATACAGCTGAAAGATGCTGATGTTGACCGCAATATCCTGAAACAGGATGGAAACACGGGGAAAACAAATAGTAAAAAAAAAAAAAAAAAAAAAACAACAACAACAGAAGAAACGAGCACGGAAAGAGTTATAAAAGGATTAATGAAGGAAAGAATGAAACAGACAAAGTACCAGGTGATATCAAACATAGAAGATAGGTAGAAGAGTGTGGGGCTGGTCTGGTTCGCTAGATCAGTTCCGCGTCTAGCGTTCGTTGTCTCGGATGGCTGTGTGAGGTGCACCAAAATGGGATCTTCCCAGCCAACGTGAGTTAGCGAGGCAGGCGTTTCAAGAATGTAACCGCATCGTGCAGCCAGGGTCGTGGTTTGAGCGGGCAAAAGAGCAAAATTTGTACGACCGTTCGACAAAGTCTCGATAAGCGCCCACTCTCTCTCGATGAGTAGTGGGCCTGCAGTCAGTAAGCTGGTATAGCTTTTTTTTTCCGGTTAGTCCTGCCGGCGTAGCTTGAAAGCTCGTCGGTAGGCGTCCAGTGGTTCTGCATGTATCACCTTGTACCGGGAGGGCGCGCTTTAGCGATGCTACTCTTGGCTTGCGTGTGCGTGAATAGTCCGTCTGTCCGATAGATATCTGGTTGATCCTGCCAGTAGTCATATGCTTGTCTCAAAGATTAAGCCATGCATGTCTAAGTTCACACTGTCTCACGGTGAAACCGCGAATGGCTCATTAAATCAGTCGAGGTTCCTTAGATGACACGATCCTACTTGGATAACTGTGGCAATTCTAGAGCTAATACATGCTTACCAAGCTCCGACCCTCGCGGAAAGAGCGCTTTTATTAGTTCAAAACCAATCGTCGTTGCCCTTCGCGGGGCGCGGCGTTCCCACTGGTGACTCTGGATAACTTTGTGCTGATCGCATGGCCTTACGTGCCGGCGACGCATCTTTCAAATGTCTGCCCTATCAAATGTCGATGGTACGTGACATGCCTACCATGTTTGTAACGGGTAACGGGGAATCAGGGTTCGATTCCGGAGAGGGAGCATGAGAAACGGCTACCACATCCAAGGAAGGCAGCAGGCGCGCAACTTACCCACTCCCGGCACGGGGAGGTAGTGACGAAAAATAACAATACGGGACTCTATCGAGGCCCCGTAATTGGAATGAGTACACTTTAAACCCTTTAACGCTCCCCCGATGTGTCTCCACCTTGACGTGGTGGGGGAGCTTGCGTGTCCCATAGACCCCATTTGCTTGCCGATGGGTGAAAAATTGACATATCGGACAGCTTATGGGATAGGGACCAGACTAAGAGAGACACAACCTGCTGCTCTGCAGGCATAGACTGAGGATAGCAGTCAAAATTTAAATGAGGTGCACAAAGGCAGAATTTCTTGGTCCGGACAAAACTCTTAAGGCTCCCTGTCGAGGGCTGTGGCTGAACGCCTCTAAGCCACAAACCCTCGGATCTTAGAGCCAGGCTGATACCCGTCTACCGGAAAATAGAAACATGATACTGAGCAAGCTACATGCTCAGGTCTGATACATGTTCGAAGGCTCCCAGCTGGGGGATATGAGAGTTTCCCGGATGAAGGGGCCTGGCCGTTTCCCGTTCACTGCTGCACGAAGGTAAGGTGCTGAGCCGGCAGCACATGTAGCCTACCTCGTGAGCGAGTACAAAAAAGTCAGAAAAGTGCCCAAGTCGAAGGGTTACGGAAACTGTCTGTATCTAACTCATAGAGTGTAGACACAAGTGGAAGAATGTCTCATCAACGCGAAATGGAACGCACGGCGAGCGAACCTATTGCGTGGTCTGAAGTTACAAGCAAAAGCTTACCGAGTGGATGTCACTTCGCAGTCTGACCGCCCCTGGTGTGTGATTGAGCGATCAGTGGCAAGTGGGATGTCCAACACATGGAAGTGAGGAACTAAAGCAGCCATGAGCAGGACGTGGAAACTCCTTGGGTGAGCCCAGTCTCAGAGCAATATGTGCCGGCTCTGCAATTATGGAAGCCTCCTTGGATAGCGAGATAATGCCCATGGTCTGCCCCTGCCTTCCCTTGAGGGCAGACCACGATATCGTTGATCGTTCTATCTTGACCAGCTGAGATGTGGGTGACATTACAACAGTCTAACGTGTCTCGAAACCAGAGGAAGGCTAACCTCACTAAAAAATGCCCGCCGGAAGTCGGAAGTGTCGTCCTACGGGTGGCAAACTAAAAATTGACACTACGCATTTACGTCCGAGTGAAATGTCTCGTCCGAATGTCTCCCGTGCTAGGAACAGCTCTGACTACCTAGTTTCCGAATGCCGCTCTTGTTCGGAACAGCTCTGACTAGGTAGTTTTCCGAATGTCCGCCGTGCCTGGAACAGCTCTGATGGGTACAGGGACAAGCACATGTCCGAAAACTCGCTTAGTGGAAAACCAACCGCAGAGCTGACTGGTTTGTGCAGGAACGGCCCAGGGCGAGCGAAATGCCCAATATATTGAAGTGAGGAATTAAAACAGCCATGAGCAGGACGTGACGATTCCCTCGGTAAACCCAGGCACCAGAGCGTTATGTGCCGGCTCTGCAATTATGGAAGCCACCCAGGATGGCGGAAAATGCTATGGACTGTCCCTGCCTTCACTTGAGGGATGACCGTGTAGTCTTCGACTGTTCCAACTAGACCAGCTGAGATGTGGACGGTACCACAAAAGTGAGAGTCTCCCAGGATTGCTAACCTGGTCAAAAATGCACGCTAAAAGTCGGATGTGTTGGCCTGAGGGTTTCGACCCGAGGGTGCCTAACCAGACACACCGCAATCACATCTGAAAAAATCACTCCGGATGAACGCAAAGAAGAAGATAGGTAGAAGGAAAGAGTGATGACAGAAAGAATGAACTACAGATAAAGGGCCTTGTGATATAAAACACAGAAAATGGGAAACATGAAAGAGATATGAAAGGAAAGAAAAGAGAACAGACTCTCCTTTCCCCAGCAATGAATGAAAACAACACACAATACAAGGTGACAAACTGTAACACTGACTGCACACCCAAGATCCGCCCTGCCCCGCCCCGCCGTTGTTGCACACATCTACAACAGACACGTCCCTCCCTCACTTGGCCACTTTATCAGTGCTGTACCTGGCAGAGGTAACCAACATCGCGGATCATGTCGTGGTGTGAAACATTGTCGTGACAGGGAGATAGTTGGACAACCGATCAAATCGGGGTGTGAAACATTGTCGTGACAGGGAGATAGTTGGACAATCAATCAAATCGGGGTGTGAAACATTGTCGTGACAGGGAGATAGTTGGACAACCGATCAAATCGGGGTGTGAAACATTGTCGTGACAGGGAGATAGTTGGACAACCGATCAAATCGGGGTGTGAAACATTGTCGTGACAGGGAGATAGTTGGACAACCAATCAAATCGGGGTGTGAAACATTGTCGTGACAGGGAGATAGTTGGACAACCGATCAAATCGGGGTGTGAAACATTGTCGTGACAGGGAGATAGTTGGACAACCAATCAAATCGGGGTGTGAAACATTGTCGTGACAGGGAGATAGTTGGACAACCAATCAAATCGGGGTGTGAAACATTGTCGTGACAGGGAGATAGTTGGACAACCAATCAAATCGGGGTGTGAAACATTGTCGTGACAGGGAGATAGTTGGACAACCAATCAAATCGGGGTGTGAAACATTGTCGTGACAGGGAGATAGTTGGACAATCAATCAAATCGGGGTGTGAAACATTGTCGTGACAGGGAGATAGTTGGACAACCAATCAAATCGGGGTGTGAAACATTGTCGTGACAGGGAGATAGTTGGACAATCAATCAAATCGGGGTGTGAAACATTGTCGTGACAGGGAGATAGTTGGACAATCAATCAAATCGGGGTGTGAAACATTGTCGTGACAGGAAAATAGTTGGACAACCAATCAAATTGGGGTGTGAAACATTGTCGTGACAGGGAGATAGTTGGACAACCAATCAAATCGGGGTGTGAAACATTGTCGTGACAGGGAGATAGTTGGACAACCAATCAAATCGGGGTGTGAAACATTGTCGTGACAGGGAGATAGTTGGACAACCAATCAAATCGGGGTGTGAAACATTGTCGTGACAGGGAGATAGTTGGACAACCAATCAAATCGGGGTGTGAAACATTGTCGTGACAGGGAGATATTTGGACAACCAATCAAATCGGGATGTGAAACATTGTCGTGACAGGGAGACAGTTGGACAACCAATCAAATCGGGGTGTGAAACATGGTCGTGACAGGGAGACAGTTGGACAACTGATCATGTCGTGTTGTGAAACATTGTCGTGACAGGGAGACAGTTGGACAACCGATCAAATCGGGGTGTGAAACATTGTCGTGACAGGGAGATAGTTGGACAACCAATCAAATCGGGGTGTGAAACATTGTCGTGACAGGGAGATAGTTGGACAACCAATCAAATCGGGGTGTGAAACATTGTCGTGACAGGGAGATAGTTGGACAACCAATCGAATCGGGGTGTGAAACATTGTCGTGACAGGGAGATAGTTGGACAATCAATCAAATCGGGGTGTGAATCATTGTCGTGACAGGGAGATAGTTGGACAACCAATCAAATTGGGGTGTGAAACATTGTCGTGACAGGGAGATAGTTGAACAACCAATCAAATCGGGGTGTGAAACATTGTCGTGACAGGGAGATAGTTGGACAACCAATCAAATCGGGGTGTGAAACATTGTCGTGA
Source organism: Cepaea nemoralis (assembly GCA_014155875.1). Classification (NCBI taxonomy): domain Eukaryota; kingdom Metazoa; phylum Mollusca; class Gastropoda; order Stylommatophora; family Helicidae; genus Cepaea; species Cepaea nemoralis. The sequence continues at coordinate 45,360 of JACEFZ010007216.1, read as the reverse complement.
CAGGGAGATAGTTGGACAACCAATCAAATCGGGGTGTGAAACATTGTCGTGACAGGGAGATAGTTGAACAACCAATCAAATCGGGGTGTGAAACATTGTCGTGACAGGGAGATATTTGGACAACCAATCAAATCGGGATGTGAAACATTGTCGTGACAGGGAGACAGTTGGACAACCAATCAAATCGGGGTGTGAAACATGATCGTGACAGGGAGACAGTTGGACAACTGATCATGTCGTGGTGTGAAACATTGTCGTGACAGGGAGACAGTTGGACAACCGATCATGTCGTGGTGTGAAACATTGTCGTGACAGGGAGACAGTTGGACAACCGATCATGTCGTGGTGTGAAACATAGTTGTGACAGAGGGAGACAGTTGGGCAACCGATCATGTCGCGGTGTGAAACATAATTGTGACAGAGGGAGACAGTTGGACAACCGATCATGCCGTGGTGTGTGTTTATTCCTGCAGTAAGGCGCCGTCGTCGTTTGGAGATGACAATTTCGAATCCCGGTCGGTAACTATAGCTTTAAATGTGTACATTGTCCAGTGCGTCCTCTAGTCTCTACTTTCCTTTTCTCACATCTATGAGCGTCAGAGAATACTATGTGTATTTCTCACATCTATGACAATACTATGTGTATTTCTCACATCTATGACAATACTATGTGTATTTCTCACATCTATGAGGGGCAGACATTACTATGTGTATTTCTCACATCTATGAGCGCCAGACAATATTAAGTGTATTTCTCACATCTATGACAATACTATGTGTATTTCTCACATCTATGAGCGTCAGACAATATTATGTATATGTCTCACATCTATGACAATACTATGTGTATTTCTCACATCTATGACAATACTATGTGTATTTCTCACATCTATGACAATACTATGTTTATTTCTCACATCTATGAGCGTCAGACAATATTATGTGTATGTCTCACATCTATGACAATACTATGTGTATTTCTCACATCTATGACAATACTATGTGTATTTCTCACATCTATGACAATACTATGTGTATTTCTCACATCTATGGGCGTCAGACAATATTATGTGTATTTCTCACATCTATGACAATACTATGTGTATTTCTCACATCTATGACAATACTATGTGTATTTCTCACATATATGACAATACTATGTGTATTTCTCACATATATGAGCGTCAGACAATACTATGTGTATTTCTCACATCTATGACAATACTATGTGTATTTCTCACATCTATGAGCGTCAGACAATACTATGTGTATTTCTCACATCTATGAGCGCCAGACAATACTATGTGTATTTCTCACATATATGACAATACTATGTGTATGTCTCACATATATGACAATACTATGTGTATTTCTCAAATATATGACAATACTATGTGTATTTCTCACATATATGACAATACTATGTGTATTTCTCACATCTGACAATATTATGAGTATTTCTCACATCTATGACAATACTATGTGTATTTCTCACATATATGACAATATTATGTGTATTTCTCACATCTATGACAATACTATGTGTATTTCTCACATCTATGATCGTCAGACAATACTATGTGTATTTCTCACATCTATGACAATACTATGTGTATTTCTCACATCTATGACAATACTATGTGTATTTCTCACATCTATGAGCGCCAGACAATACTATGTGTATTTCTCACATCTATGACAATACTATGTGTATTTCTCACATCTATGAGGGTCAGACAATACTATGTGTATTTCTCACGTCTATGAAAATACTATGTGTATTTCTCACATCTATGAGCGTCAGACAATACTATGTGTATTTCTCACATCTATGACAATACTATGTGTATTTCTCACATCTATGACAATACTATGTGTATTTCTCACATCTATGAGGGTCAGACAATACTATGTGTATTTCTCACATCTATGACAATACTATGTGTATTTCTCACATCTATGAGCGTCAGACAATACTATGTGTATTTCTCACATCTATGACAATACTATGTGTATTTCTCACATCTATGACAATACTATGTGTGTTTCTCACATCTATGAGCGTCAGACAATACTATGTGTATTTCTCACATCTATGACAATACTATGTGTATTTCTCACATCTATGACAATACTATGTGTATTTCTCACATCTATGAGCGTCAGACAATACTATGAGTATTTCTCACATCTATGACAATACTATGTGTATTTCTCACATATATGACAATACTATGTGTATTTCTCACATATATGACAATACTATGTGTATTTCTCACATATATGACAATACTATGTGTATTTCTCACATATATGACAATACTATGTGTATTTCTCACATCTATGACAATATTATGTGTATTTCTCACATCTATGACAATACTATGTGTATTTCTCACATCTATGACAATATTATGTGTATTTCTCACATCTATGACAATACTATGTGTATTTCTCACATCTATGAGCGTCAGACAATACTATGTGTATTTCTCACATCTATGAGCGTCAGACAATACTATGTGTATTTCTCACATCTATGACAATACTATGTGTATTTCTCACAACTATGACAATACTATGTGTATTTCTCACATCTATGAGCGCCAGACAATACCATGTGCATTTCTCACATCTATGACAATACTATGTGTATTTCTCACATATATGACAATACTATGTGTATGTCTCACATATATGACAATACTATGTGTATTTCTCAAATATATGACAATACTATGTGTATTTCTCACATATATGACAATACTATGTGTATTTCTCACATCTGACAATATTATGAGTATTTCTCACATCTATGACAATACTATGTATTTGATCACATCTATGACAATATTATGTGTATTTCTCACATCTATGACAATACTATGTGTATATCTCACATCTATGAGCGCCAGACAATACTATGTGTATTTCTCACATCTATGATCGTCAGACAATACTATGTGTATTTCTCACATCTATGACAATACTATGTGTATTTCTCACATCTATGACAATACTATGTGTATTTCTCACATCTATGAGCGCCAGACAATACTATGTGTATTTCTCACATCTATGACAATACTATGTGTATTTCTCACATCTATGAGGGTCAGACAATACTATGTGTATTTCTCACATCTATGAAAATACTATGTGTATTTCTCACATCTATGAGCGTCAGACAATACTATGTGTATTTCTCACATCTATGACATTACTATGTGCATATCTCACATCTATGACAATACTATGTGTATTTCTCACATCTATGAGCGTCAGACAATACTATGTGTATTTCTCACATCTATGACAATACTATGTGTATTTCTCACATCTATGACAATACTATGTGTACTTCTCACATCTATGAGCGTCAGACAATACTATGTGTATTTCTCACATCTATGAGCGCCAGACAATACTATGTGTATTTCTCACATCTATGAGCGTCAGACAATACTATGTGTATTTCTCACATCTATGACAATACTATGTGTATTTCTCACATCTATGACAATACTATGTGTATTTTTCACATCTATGAGCGTCAGACAATACTGTGTGTATTTATTTATGAACTGTCTTAGTGGCCTCAAAGTGATGCCCAGTTGATGTCCTGTTTTCTCCAGCACCTTGCCTACAGTCATCTGTAGGGTGATCATCCTAAACCCATTTAGCTTTGAATGACCTTTGCCTGGTTTAGGAAGTGGTGTTAAATAACAACAGCATATGGATCAATCATCTCATCTTATTCCTCTTGCACCTTGTAAACAATATAAAATGACACTAAGTATATCCCATATTATGTATGTATTATATCTTATCTTAGATATATGTTATATGTTATATTGTTTACATTTTCACAGCTTTACCGCAGTTCCACCAAATTTTATTCATATTTTTACTCTTGTACCTTGCGGTGTCGAGGTGAAGCATAAACAACGGGCATTTATGGGCTTCACGTATCGAGATTCCCATGGACCTTGCTATTCTCTCTGTCCACCGTTTACGATGCCAGCCTCTTCTTCTGGATCCATATGATCTTACATCATTGCTTCTTGTGGTATACTGTTAATTGGTAAACTAGTTACATGGCCAAACCATTTAACTTTCTGTTTTATGATGAAATCTAGCGCTGCTGAAAACCCCACTTTAGTCGTGATTTCTTCATTTCTGATTTTCTCTCTTCTTGATACATTGAGTATTCTTCTCAGGAATCTCATTTCTGTTGCTGTGATTTTTCTTGTCTCTTTTTCTGTCATTGTTTGGCATTGGTAGCATAGAGTTGGTCGGGAGATTGTGTTGTAGGGTGTTTTCTTAGTATCTGAGTATCTGTTCATACGTGTTTGTTCTTTAGTAGAGTATTGGCATTGGTGTCATTTGTCCAATGAGCTGATTTGCCTTTTTGCATCCATTTTCGATCTCGTGTTCTCATTTGCCATGTCTTCTTCTTCTTCTTCTGCGTTCATCCGGAGTTTTTTTTTCTTTTTCGGACGTGATTGCATTGTGCCTGTTTACAGCAGAGCTGCGTTCTTTCGCCGTTAGACCAACACATGCCACTTCTGCGGGCATTTGTTGACCGGGTTAACCTTCCCGGTGATTTGCCATTTGATGATATTATACTTCCTAAGTACTTGGAGCTCTTTACTTGTTTCAAAAGGGGGGGGGGGGGGGGGGGGGGGTTATGTTAGATGAATCTGTGTTGTTTTTCTTTTATTCTTTCGCTATAGTCATTACCTCTGTTTTACTGATGCTAAATTTCGTGTTGTGTTCCTAGACTCTTCATATGGACTTGTAATTCAGCTTCTGATTTTGATATTAGTGCTTGATCGTCCGCAAATACAAGATCTGGAATGGTGTCATTTGCCGTTGGTTCTTCTTGTGTGTTCTGTTCGTCATGTGCTGTTGTCGCAGGCTCTGTTTGGCTGGTTTCTTTAATTCTGACGTCTATATAGGTCAATAGGTCATTCTTCTACCCTACATAAAAATGACAATATTAGACAGGCTGTTCTACTATCCTACATGAACATGACAACATTAGACAGGCTGCGCTTCTATCCTACATGAAGATGACAACATTAGACAGGTTGTTCTTCTATCCTACATGAAGATGACAACATTAGACAGGCTGTTCTTCTATCCTACATGAAGATGACAACATTGTAAAGTTGTTCTACTATCCTACATGAAGATGACAACATTATAAGGTTGTTCTACTATCCTACATGAAAATGACAACGTTGTAAAGTTGTTCTACTATCCTACATGAAGATGACAACATTATAAGGTTGTTCTACTATCCTACATGAAAATGACAACATTGTAAAGTTGTTCTACTATCCTACATGAAGATGAAAACATTGTAAAGTTGTTCTACTATCCTATATGAAGATGACAACATTATAAGATTGTTCTACTATCCTACATAAAGATGACAACATTGTAAAGTTATTCTACTATCCTACATGAAGATGACAACATTGTAAAGTTGTTCTACTATCCTACATGAAGATGACAACATTATAAGGTTGGTCTACTATCCTACATGAAAATGACAACATTAGACAGGCTGTTCTTCTATCCTACCTGAAAATGACAACATTAGACAGGTTGTTCTTCTATCCTACATGAAGATGACAACATTAGACAGGTTGTTCTTCTATCCTACATGAAGATCAAATCAAATCAAATCAAATCAACTTTATTAGGGTCACAAATTGGGCGCGCAGGCCCGTCTTACATTCGGCCCTTCCAATCACTCGTCTTTCGTTCATCAAGAGCATTATACATTTGCATAGGAAGAAAAATAAACATTGTGAAATGAATGTTGTAAACATAAACAAGGCTAATTACCATGGTAAGAAGCCCATCTCCCACCTATCCATACATCACCCCACCCACACAACACCCCCACCTACCCACACACATGCGCACTGTCAAAGACTCGACCACATCCCCTCCGCCAGGGAGAGCGGTCAATCCTGGAGGGACCAGGAGGAGATGCGGTGCCCGAGGCAAGAGCAGGGGAGAAGAGGGAATAGTGGAAGGCTAGCCACTCCCTCAGGATACACGCAGGCGGTGTGCAGAGAGTCAGCACTCTAATCACGATACCACCACACCTCATGAAGCCAGAGCACAGTTGAGTAGACACTCAACAGGCCACGTTTTGCCAGCAGCGTGCGATGTGAGGTAACACGCACGAAGGAGAAGGTCACCCCGCGTGGTGTGTAACCACGGGAGAGATGTTCGGCAGACGGGAGACTGGACTTGGGGCGTTCACATCGTTTAGAATAACGTTAGGAGTTTTGTGTTCACTAGTAGATAGAGTTAGCATAGGGTTAGCAGTTTGTGTTAGATAATTCTGTGGCTGTCTATTGTGTATTGCATTAGCGACTGTTTACCGCTTGTAAGCGAGCCAACGGCAATAAAATGGACCATGCATTTTGCCTCCCACACGACTTGCAAGTTGTCTTGTATGGGTGTGTGAGAAGTACCCGATGATGCCTGTCAGTTAAGTTGTTGACAGGCCAGGGTAATTGTGGTTGTCAGAAGTGAAGCTTGAATGTAATATTCAAGCTACTCCACTCGTCCACGAGGCTCTAGACTAGGGTTTAATTTGTGTAGAGACGGTGATTTGTGCAGACGAGAGAAATTTTGCAAGCTAGAAATGTGCCTATCGTGACGTATTAAACTGTTTAATTGTGTTTATGAGATATTTATTTAGTCAAAGTATGTATTCATCAAAGCTGTAAGTATTAATATTCTTGTTTTCTTATATTTATTGATATATTTACCTTTTTGTTGAGAAATGAGTACCAAAAATGATTCACGGCGGAGCAATACAAAGCCAGCCGACAATATCGATTTTTCATCGCGCTGTGCTGTGACGTCAGATGATTGACAAACAGTCGTCTGGGCTCATTAGCATACAGCAATCGAGTGTGTAGAGAATTGCTAAACAGCTGCTCGCCTGAATCGGTACGTTATATCATTTATTATTTATTTATTTCAACTACTAAAGGAATAGATTTATTTATTTAAACATTATGATGTTATTTTTATTTCTTTAAAAGCAGATATGCATATTTTTGGTCATATTTTCTCTGTGTTTATCGTCACGATGGAACTATTTTTTGGGCAGGCAGATGATACTTGCCTGCACAACACTTACAGAAATTAAATAGAGTAGTAACGTAAGGCAATAACTGATAGAGAAAAGACAGGACATTGACATTTAATTTATTTAATACATATTCTAGTTGTTCGTGAACCTGTCTGTCATTGTCTAAGTCATTGTCCGTAGGGGTCTGAGTTAACATATCGTGTAATAGGCCTGATTACTACGGCCCTGCATATCAAAGGGCGAACTACACCTGATTACGGCCCTGTGTACCAAATATAGTTTGCTGGTAACGACACGTGCCTCCACCCGAAATTACCAAGGTGACCTGTGGCAACGGAGTTCCGTTCCCCGATCCTCGGGAACGTTAAAGCTGAGTACACTTATGTATTTTGGCATGCAACTTGATTAATAGTGCATCTCTTTTTCAGCTTGTAACGCATTGACATATTTGTATACTCTGTTTTTCTGCAAGATAAATCTGGGCAGGGTATAAACAGAAAGCATAACTGATAGTGATCAGATAAGAATAAAAATAACATATCAAAGATAAATAACTGATAAAAGTCATCAGTGCCTGTCACTGCGAGCCGAATACTAAATTAAGATGGCAACTTTATCAGACTTCATAAAAGCAGGTAAAGATCTAGAATTAACAGGAAAAGAGCTACAACAATATGCAGATCAAAAATTTAAAGAAGCAAAAGATGCTGAAAGGGACGAACGCGCACGAGAAAGAGAACATGATAAGACAGTTAAACAACAACAGTTAGAACATGATAAAGAGATAAAACAAAAAGAATTGGAAGTTAAGCAACAACAATTACAACAGGATAAGGAAATAAAACAGAAAGAAATAGAATTAAAACAAAGAGAGTTAGATCTAGAGGAAAAACAGATTCAAGTAGAATCAGAGACACAGTTGAAAATGAAAAGCATGGATGTAGAGTCACACTCAGAGATCTCTGCCACTAAACTAAGAAGTCAACAAGAGGAAAATAAGTTCAACAAATACAAAAATATTATCAAACCATATTGTAAAGAAGACTCAATATCAGCTTGGACAGAGAATGTAGAATATCAATTTAAATACCACCAAGTTCCATTAGAGATGTGGGCCCCAATTTATACAAAAAATCTCAGTGGTGAGCCCCTTAAAGTAATAGAAACTATACCAACAGAGCTTAGATCTAGCTATCAATACATCCATGATAGGATTATGCAGCACTTTTTACTTGATGCCCCTGGGTATCAGGTTCAGTTCTCAAATCTAAAACCTAAACCTAGTGAAACCTTTATTGATTATGTTTCAAATGTACAGAGTGTACTAAACAGGTGGCTTAAAGCAGCTAACATAGGAAAAGACTTTGATAGATTAAAAAACTTAATTACTATGGATAAGGTTATATCCACCATTCCTTCTCCTTTTGCCAAATTTTTGCAGCAGTCAGACATTGAAAACATAGAGCAGTTTGAAAAGAAAGGATCAGCATATTTTTCTTCTAACAGAGATGTATTTAAGACCTCAAATGACTCTGAAATAGTTTCCTTTGTCAAAGACCAATCTAAAAACTACCAAAGTAATAGGAAACCCTATCAGAAATACGATAAGAAAGATAGAAAAATGGAAAAATGTATCCATTGTCACCTTTTACATGACACTTATGCTATGTGTGACAAATCGCCAAATTATCCGGCGCATCTTGAAAATGTGATCAAGAAACAGCAAAGTAAAAGATCTGCATACAGGCGTGCAATCAAATGTTTTTTTTGTTCCTGTTATGGCCATTATAGAAATAAGTGCCTTGGCCGGCAGCGTATGAAAGCCAGTAATGCCATTTTGATTGACACCTCTTCAGATGGTGGTAGTGAGAATGAGTCTGAGAGTGAAAGTGACTTACCTAATAACCAAGCAGAAAATGTTTGTGGTGCATACGATATGTTGAGCTTCGACAGCTGTGAACAATGTCACCAATTCCATACAGACGCGAAACTAGAATGTGGACATACAGTACTATGCTCATCTGAGAGTGTAAACGCAGCAGTAGCCTCCAGAGGCAATCTTGTGTTCCACAATGCGATGGTCAATGATGTACCATGCCAGGGTTTGCTGGACAGCGGCAGCACCCTTATTGGTCTTCGGAAAGAACTGGTTAATCCGGGTGATTACACAGGTGATACTGTCAAATGCCGTACTTTTTCGGGTAACATTGAAATTTACCCTTTGGCAAAAGCCCATATTGATTCTCCTTTTCTCTCTGGTACCTTTACATGTGCAATACTAAACAACCCTTGTACTGATTTAATTCTGGGGTGCTTACCCCAACTAAAACATTGTACGATTGATGAAATAGTTGCATGGGAAAAAGTAAAGGCAACTATTACAACAGCCAAAACAGACACTTCAAAACATCATAACATATTACAAGGTGAGACACTACTGATGCTTTCTACAACCAGCACAGATGACACAAACAAACAGAAACTTTTACACCACCAGAAATCTACTCTTAATGTGTCTCCATACTTAAAATTGTTAAAGGTCAAAGCCAGATTGACCAAAAATGCATCTCGTTTATTAAGACGTAAGAATGGCATTTCAACTACAGGTCATGCTACTGGTAACCATGAACAGGTGTTACCTGAACAACACCGGTTAACTATGCCAAAATATACACATAAAACACCGGTGACTGGTCATCTTGCATACAACAACACCAGACCAGGTTTTTTCAAGAAGATAAAATTATGTTTTCATAATGTATTTGCGTGTAATGTCTGTCAACAATTGGTACAAAAGTTTAAGGGTAGACATCCTACAACTGAAGTACAACCTTCTATACTGGCTCCCAGGCCATTTGATAGAGGAAGGGTCAGTTCTACCACAAACACACAAACAACGGTGCAAGAACCAGTGATCTTGAACTTGATCAAGACAGATTTAGGCTACTTCCATACCAGCGAAATGGCAACGACTATTCAAGGTGGTACATAACCATGGTACATGTTGACTATGAAATATCGATAAACATACACTTAGAGATATTCCATGTCAACATGCGTAAACTTTACTTTTCAAGACAACAGACAGAAGTAGAGACAGACGAACATAGTGCAACAACACCAAGTGATCAGACGACAGACATACATAGCGCAACTACACTAGTTAGTGAGACTGGCAAATCCGACGAGGAGCATATATGTAGTGAACTTATAGAATACACATGAATAAATCAGAATACTAATGACTGGACAATACACCTACTGAAACTGAGACATGCCTTTGACAGAGTGCGACTCCTCGGTCTCACTGTCAAACCAAGCAAAGTCAAATTATGCCTAAAATAAATTCATTTTTGGGTCATGTCATTTCTCAAGTCCAACTGTAGACTGACCTGAAAATTAGTACCAAAATTATGAATCTGACCATGTCTAAAAGAAAGAAACAGGTCAGAAGCCTTTTGGGATTAGTAAATTATTCAGAAATTACAATTATATTTTCCAATGTCTTAAAATCTTCTGGAAATGAAATGTGAAAGATGCATTATTAATTTCTGCATTGTCAAAATTGAAAATTCTTTTTAGTAATGTTCCCATCCTCCGCTTGCCTAATCCTGGGCTCGTTATTATCTTAGGACAGATGCCAGCAGGATCTCCATCGCTGCAGTCCTAGGCCAATTTTATGACGGCATCTTCCATCCCATTTGCTACGTGAGCCGTAAGATCACACCTGCCGAGTCCAGATATTCGATAGCAGAACTGGAAGCCCTCAGCGTCATCTATTCAGTGAGGAAGCTCCATCGATTTCTGGCGGGTGTACACTTCATTGTCCAGACAGATAATTCTCCCATTACGGTCATCCAAACTGGGGTGCACAGAAACGACCGGATATACAGGTGGTCTCTGATACTTCAGAACTATACGTTTAGTATAGAACATATCAAGGGTAAGGACAACATTCTGGCTGATACCCTCAGTAGACCATCTGAGGTAATAATACCTGAAATCCCACATAATAATGTAGAGTGATAGTTAGTACATGAATAAAGTACAATATGCTATGTAAAATAGGTTACATATACACCCATGGTGTGCTTAAGAGTGTACCAAGTACAACGAACTATCATGTGTCCGTAGACATTAACTTAAGATCTGTGCTACAGGACTTAGATACTACCGTGTGAATCAGGACAGCTCATTTCCAACTAAGCTCCAATCCGGTGTATCATTTGTGTGAAATGTACAAAACAGTGTCAGAACAGTGCTTAATTTCAGACACGAAAAGACTGAGCTACGACACCAGTGAACTATACACATGCACTACCGATGAACACTATTATGACCGTAAAATGTATTTCAGATACCCAGGCAAATTATGTAGTTATATTGTGCCTATACCAATATACAAACATGAAGGCAACTACTAACCTGAGAGAGCTGAATACCATGTATATAAACTTAATGTGATATGTAAGATAATATTTTAACATAGTGATAGATGAGAGATAGAATTAGGTAATATAATAATTCTCATTTATTTAAATAGTATAGTTAGTACAGTAATCAACCCAGCTATTTAGCTTAAAATATTAGGTTAGACGTAAAAAAAATAGGTAATTACAAGCTAAAGTAAAATTTTAATAGAAATAGTACCATTTAGAGTGTTACATTTCATTTAGCTTTAGTTTAGGTTAAGTTTATTCCATATTAAGGAAAACCATACCATCGATCAAACATTACCAGTAATTAGTAATATCATGTTACATACATCATTTACATAATTTAGATTAAGAACATTAATCATATGATTCATTTTCAATCTAACAACAATGGATAGTATAGTATTAGAAAAGTACATAATTTATGTTCACATCATCCAGGTAATTAAGGTACATAACTCATATCACACTAATTACATTTAAATAGTTACATTACATCCCCTAGATTAGATAAACATAACGAGTAGGATAAACAGATAATATAATTAACATAATAGAACTTAGGTAACACATTCAATACTTAGTTATAAAAGGAGAATAGTTTATTATAATATAAAATATGATACGTTAGGTTAGTGTAACATACTAGATGATGAGATCAAAGGGACAAGCCATCAACCCTGTCTCGCCCATGTAATTATAATGTACATATATGACTCGTGCAATGACTAGCGCACAGTCATGAGGCTCAATCATCTCAAACTGAGCCAAAAGTGTACAGTCTCACTCCAAGGTTCTTAAATAAGCAGAACAATAAGTATGGAGGGATGAGTGATGTGTGATAGAAGTAAGGGTGAAAGGAGTATGACAGAAGTGTGAAAGTGAGAATGAATGAAAGATAGACGGGAGAGAATGCAAGCAGTCAGCAAATTCTTCTGCTGCCTGCCACGACTTTTAATATTTGTGTGCGTTAATGTTGGTTTTCGCTAGGGAAATTGTGTTGGTGTGAATGTCTGGTCTGTGATATAGTTTAGAACTTAGAATACAGTATTTTGGGTCTCATAACAATGGAATGTAGTCACGAGTTAGTGTTATACACCTGTTTGTGGCCACATTGAACAAATTTATGACACTCAAAAAACTAACATACATACACAGATAAAGTAGAAATATAGGGTAGAAGTTAGATTAGTAGAATTATTCCATCCAAACACGCAAACAACCAGAAAAACAAACATATAAATTGCATACACTATTTGTAGATCAAAGGCAGATAACTTTGGGGCCAGGGGACATAATAGACAACGAAGAACTAAATTAACAGTGTAATGAAGTCTTACGCGCGGAAGCGAAGGAGGTAAAGCCTGTCGCACACACTCTTGTAGAATGGTTGTTAAATATTATATGGGGGACATGAAGCAATTCATGTGTTGACCCTAAGAAAGTCAACTTTGTATAGGTAGTAAGGGAATTTACTATGTGAGGGCAGGTCTTATAAGACAACGGTCCGGTTCAGACATACCTCTGATAAATATAATATAGCAGGTGAGAAGGGGCTCACGCCAACCAGGCAAGTTTGTGGCGATTGCCAGTAGCCAAGTGAGGCTTTGTTGCATTGTGACAATAGTTGTTAATAGTCTATTGGAAAGCCCAGAGCCAGGTTATCTAGAGTCTTTGACAAAAATTAGAGACACTAATTTTTTGGGTAGAAACCTCCTTGCGTCACAACCAATAAGTGAAAGTTGATGACGCAACACAAGAGGGGCGGGTGTGTGTCAAAGACTCGACCACATCCCCTCCGCCAGGGAGAGCGGTCAATCCTGGAGGGACCAGGAGGAGATGCGGTGCCCGAGGCAAGAGCAGGGGAGAAGAGGGAATAGTGGAAGGCTAGCCACTCCCTCAGGATACACGCAGGCGGTGTGCAGAGAGTCAGCACTCTAATCACGATACCACCACACCTCATGAAGCCAGAGCACAGTTGAGTAGACACTCAACAGGCCACGTTTTGCAGCAGCGTGCGATGTGAGGTAACACGCACGAAGGAGAAGGTCACCCCGCGTGGTGTGTAACCACGGGAGAGATGTTCGGCAGACGGGAGACTGGACTTGGGGCGTTTCACATCGTTTAGAATAACGTTAGGAGTTTTGTGTTCACTAGTAGATAGAGTTAGCATAGGGTTAGCAGTTTGTGTTAGATAATTCTGTGGCTGTCTATTGTGTATTGCATTAGCGACTGTTTACCGCTTGTAAGCGAGCCAACGGCAATAAAATGGACCATGCATTTTGCCTCCCACACGACTTGCAAGTTGTCTTGTATGGGTGTGTGAGAAGTACCCGATGATGCCTGTCAGTTAAGTTGTTGACACGCACCAAGAGACACATACACACCCCCACCTACCGACACACACGCACACCAAGGGACACATACATACCCCACCAACCGACCCATCTCCCTCCCGCACATCCCCCACCCACACACACTGCCCTCACCTGATCCCCCAACCAAAACACACTCGCCACCACAAACATTCCCCCACCAACCCACACATCCCACGCCCATCCACATTCTACCCCACACATCCTCTCCCCACCCACACCTCAAACCACCCTTCCCCCAGCCACATCTCCATCGACAACATATTCCCCACCCACACACACAATCCTCCACCAACCCACACATCGCACATCCACTCACACATCCCCAAACCATACACACACATCCCCCCACCAACTGACATGTCCCTACCCCCATCCCCCCCCACACACACACATCTCCTTAACCACCCATACATCCCCAATCCACTCACACACACCACCACCCACACATACAACTTCCACCCACCCACACATGCCATAACCTAATCCCCCACCACACAATCCCCCACCCGCACATCACATACACCCCCTACCACGCACTATTCCCAACCCACGCACCACACACACACATATCCCTCACCAACACATCCCCACTTACACACCACACACATATCCCCACCCAGATACCACAAAATATTCCCACCCACACCCACACAGATACCCTTACCCATCCACCCCACATACCCCCACTCACACACCACAAAAATCCCCCACCCACACACATACACCTCACCCACACAATATCACCAACCAACACACCACACACCTCTCCCCACCCACACACGCATTCCCTACCCGTCCACCAACACACACTCACTCACACATCCTCCACTACGCACCCACACACCCCCACCAACCCACTCCCAACCAAACATCTCTCGATGCCGAAGATGACAACATTAGACAGGTTGTTCTTCTATCCTACATGAAGATGACAACATTATAAGATTGTTCTAATATCCTACGTGAAGATGACAATATTAGACAGGTTGTTCTTCTATCCTACATGAAGATGACAACATTATAAGGTTGTTCTACTATCCTACATGAAGATGATAACATTATACGATTGTTCTACTATCCTACATGAAGATGACAACATTATATGGTTGTTCTTCTATCCTACATGAAGATGACAACATTATAAGGTTGTTCTACTATCCTACATGAAGATGATAACATTATAAGATTGTTCTACTAACCTACATGAAGATGACAACATTATATGGTTGTTCTTCTATCCTACATGAAGATGATAACATTATAAGGTTGTTCTACTATCCTACATGAAGATGACAACATTATAAGATTGTTCTACTATCCGATATCAAGATGACTACATTATAAGATTGTTCTACTATCCTACATGAAGATGACAACATTAGACAGGTTGTTATTCTATCCTACATGAAGATGGAAACATTAGACAGGTTGTTCTTCTATCCTACATGAAGATGACAACATTAGACTGGTTGTTCTTCTATCCTACATGAAGATGACAACATTATAAGATTGCTCTACTATCCTACATGAAGATGACAACATTAGACAGGCTGTTCTTCTATCCTAGATGAAGATGACAACATTAGACAGGTTGTTCTTCTATCCTACATGAAGATGACAACACTAGACAGGTTGTTCTACTATCCTACATGAAGATGACAACATTATAAGATTGCACTACTATCCTACATGAAGATGACAAAATTAGACAGGTTGTTCTACTATCCTACATGAAGATGACAATATTATAAGGTTGTTCTTCTATCCTACATGAAGATGAATTATAAGTTTGTTCTACTATCCTAAATGAAGATGACAACATTAGACAGGTTGTTCTACTATCCTACATGAAGATGACAACATTAGACAGGTTGTTCTTCTATCCTACATGAAAATGACAACATTAGACAGGCTGTTCTTCTATCCTACCTGAAAATGACAACAGTATAAGTTTGTTCTACTATCCTACATGAAGATGACAATATTATAAGGTTGTTCTACTATCCTACCTGAAAATGACAACATTATAAGGTTGTTCTACTATCCTACATGAAGATGACAACATTAGACAGGCTGTTCTACTATCCTACATGAAGATGACAACATTATCAGATTGTTCTACTAACCTACATAAGATGACAACATTATAGATTGTTCTACTATCCTACATGAAGATGACAACATTAGACAGGTTGTTCTTCTATCCTACATAAAGATGACAACATTAGACAGGTTGTCCTTCTATCCTACATGAAGATGACAATATTATAAAGTTATTCTACTATCCTACATGAAGATGACAACATTATAAGGTTGTTCTACTATCCTATATGAAGATGACAACATTATAAGGTTGTTCTACTATCCTACATGAAGATGACAACATTAGACAGGCTGTTCTTCTATCCTATATGAAGATGACATCATTATAAGATTGTTCTACTATCCTATATGAAGATGACAACATTATAAGATTGTTCTACTATCCTACATTAAGATGACAACATTAGACAAGCTGTTCTTCTACCCTACATGAAGATGACAATATTATAAAGTTGTTCTACTATCCTACATGACGATGACAACATTGTAAAGTTGTTCTACTATCCTACATGAAGATGACAACATTATATGATTGTTCTACAATCCTACATGAAGATGACAACATTATCAGATTGTTCTACTATCCTACATGAAGATGACAACATTATAAGATTGTTCTACTATCCTACATTAAGATGACAACATTAAAAGATCTTTCTACTATCCTACATGAAGATGATAATATTAGACAGGTTGTTCTTCTATCCTTCATGAAGATGACAACATTAAACAGGTTGTTCTTCTATCCTACATGAAGATGACAACAATATAAGATTGTTCTAATATCCTACATGAAGATGACAACATTATAAGATTGTTCTTCTATCCTACATGAAGATGACAACATTAGACAGGTTGTTCATCTATCCTACATGAAGATGACAACATTATATGGTTGTTCTTCTATCCTACATGAAGATGACAACATTCGACAGGTTGTTCTACTATCCTACATGAAGATGACAACATTATAAGGTTGTTCTACTATCCTACATGAAGATGACTACATTATAAGATTGTTCTACTATCCTACATGAAGATGACAACATTAGACAGGCTGTTCTTCTATCCTACATGAAAATGACAACATTAGACAGGCTGTTCTTCTATCCTACCTGAAAATGACAACATTAGACAGGTTGTTCTTCTATCCTACATGAAGATGACAACATTAGACAGGCTGTTCTTCTATCCCACATGAAGATGACAACATTAGACAGGTTGTTCGTCTATCCTACATGAAGATGACAACATTAGACATGTTTTTCTACTGACCTACATGAAGATGACAATATTATAAGGTTGTTCTTCTATTTTACATGAAGATGACAACATTAGACAGGTTGTTCTACTATCCTACATGAAGATGACAACATTAGACAGGTTGTTCTACTATCCTACATGAAGATGACAACATTCGACAGGTTGTTCTACTATCCTACATGAAGATGACAACATTAGACAGGTTGTTCTTCTATCCTACATGAAGATGACAACATTCGACAGGTTGTTCTACTATCCTACATGAAGATGACAACATTAGACAGGTTGTTCTTCTATCCTACATGAAGATGGCAACATTCGACAAGTTGTTCTACTATCCTACATGAAGATGACAACATTATACGGTTGTTCGTCTATTCTACCGTAGACCCCGAGGTAGACCAAGAAGACGATGGAGAGATAATACATGTACAGACCTACAAGCACTTGGAATCAACGACTGGCAAGAGAAGGTCCACCTAGAGACGAATGGAGACGGATTGTATTTGCAGCAAAGAACCTCAATGGCTCGGAATGCTGAAGAAGAAGAAGTCTATTCTACATGAAGATTACAACATTAGACAGTTTGTTCTTCTGTCCTACATGAAGATGACATTACCAGTATTTGCACAAATGTCCAGCGACCTGTGAGAGTCCCCCCCCCCTTTTTTTTTTCTAGGCATCATAGAGAACATCTAGTAGCCTAATGACGAAACGGGGAGGGGTGGGGGTGGGACAGAATGAGAAGGTTTGGCGGAAACAGCCGCTGGAGGGACACGTTCACATAAAACATTCTGATGAAAGAAATCATTGAAGCTTGCAATCTACCCAAGCAAGTCAGACGGACAGCAAGCTGTAACAGGACCTCGATTATGCAGTTACTTCCTGGATGATCGTGTTCCATAAGAGTACATCATGAAATGGTAGACTAAACTGGGCACCTTGATACAAGGTTCAACAAATATAGCCTGCTGTACTTTTGGTAAATCGTAAGTGGTAGGTTAGGTTGGACATCTTGATACAAGGTTCAACAAATATAGCATGTTGTACTTTTGGTAAATCGTAAGTGGTAGATTAGGTTGGACATCTTGATACAAGGTTCAACAAATATAGCCTGCTGTACTTTTGGTAAATCGTAAGTGGTAGGTTAGGTTGGACATCTTGATACAAGGTTCAACAAATATAGCATGTTGTACTTTTGGTAAATCGTAAGTGGTAGATTACGTTGGACATCTTGATACAAGGTTCAACAAATATAGCATATTAATGGGTTTTCATGTGTGTGTTGCTTGTATCACTTGTCCATTGGTTTTCATTGGTTTCTTGATTCGAAACCTAGTACTTAAAACACTCGAGGAAAGAGTCTATATGACATTTGAAACATTGTCTACTTAAAACACTCGAGGAAAGAGTCTACATGACATTTGAAACATAGTCTACTTAAAACACTCGAGGAAAGAGTCTACATGACATGTGAAACGTGGTCTACTTAAGACACTCGAGGAAAGAGTCTACATGACATGTGAAACATGGTCTACTTAAAACACTCGAGGAAAGAGTCTACATGACATGTGAAACATGGTCTACTTAAAACACTCGAGGAAAGAGTCTACATGACATGTGAAACATGGTCTACTTAAAACACTCGAGGAAAGAGTCTACATAACATGTGAAAAATGGTCTACTTAAAACACTCGAGGAAAGAGTCTACATGACGTGTGAAACATGGTCTACTTAAAACACTCGAGGAAAGAGTCTACATGACATGTGTAACATGGTCTACTTAAAACACTCGAGGAAAGAGTCTACATGACATGTGAAACATGGTCTACTTAAAACACTCGAGGAAAGAGTCTACATGACATGTGAAACGTGGTCTACTTAAAACACTCGAGGAAAGAGTCTACATGACATGTGAAACACGGTCTACTTAAAACACTCGAGGAAAGAGTCTACATGACTTGTGAAACACGGTCTACTTAAAACACTCGAGGAAAGAGTCTACATGACATTTGAAACGTGGTCTACTTAAAACACTAGAGGAAAGAGTCTACATGACATGTGAAACATGGTCTACTTAAAACACTCGAGGAAAGAGTCTACATGACATGTGAAACATGGTCTACTTAAAACACTCGAGGAAAGAGTCTACATGACATGTGAAACATGGTCTACTTAAAACACTCGATCAAACACTCTCTACATGACATGTAATGCACGGCTTTCTTTCTTTATTATGTATGACGTGTGGTCTCCTATCTGTTAGACAAGTTAAGTGTGATATAAATGTGATTTGTGATCAACTGTGCGATTAATCATGTGAGATATAAGATGTGATGTGTGATCATCTAGTTGTGGAGAGTGGCGTATGGTATAACATGTGATGTGTGATCGATTGTAGGTAGAATGAGGTGTGATATAACTTGTGATATGTGATAAACTGTGTGGAGAGTGAGGTGTGGTATAGCATGTGATGTGTGATCAACTGTGTGGAGAGTGGGGTGTGGTATTGCATGTGATGTGTGATCAACTGTTTGGAGAGTGAGATGTGGTATAACATGTGATGTGTGATCAACTGTGTGGAGAGTGAGGTGTGGTATAACATGTGATGTGTGATCAACTGTGTGGAGAGTGAGGTGTGGTATAACATATGATGTGTGATCAACTGTGTGGAGAGTGAGGTGTGGTATAACATGTGATGTGTGATCAACTGTGTCGTGAGTGAGGTGTGGTATTGCATGTGATGTGTGATCAACTGTGTGGAGAGTGAGGTGTTGTATAACATGTGATGTGTGATCAACTGTGTGGAGAGTGAGGTGTGGTATAACATGTAATGTGTGATCAACTGTGTGGAGAGTGAGGTGTGGTATAACATGTGATGTGTGATCAACTGTGTGGAGAGTGAGGTATGGTATAATATGTGATGTGTGATCAACTGTGTGGAGAGTGAGATGTGGTATAACATGTGATGTGTGATCAACTGTGTGGAGAGGGAGGTGTGGTATAACATGTGATGTGTGATCAACTGTGTGGAGGGTTAGGTGTGGTATAACATGTGATGTGTGATCAACTGTGTGGAGAGTGAGGTGTGGTATAACATGTGATGTGTGATCAACTGTGTGGAGGGTATGGTGTGGTATAACATGTGATGTGTGATTAACTGTGTGGAGAGTGAGGTGTGGTATAACATGTGATGTGTGATCAACTGTGTGGAGAGTGAGGTGTGGTATAACTTGTGATGTGTGATCAACTGTGTGGAGAGTGAGATGTGGTTTAACATGTGATGTGTGATCAACTGTGTCGAGAGTGAGGTGTGGTATAACATGTGATGTGTGATCAATTGTGTGGAGAGTGGGGTGTAGTATAAAGATTGTATTTGTTTACTTTCCCGGACTTGTCGGTGGTTTAAGTTTAATGGAAACCAACTTCCGGAAACTGGCGAGCTGTAGACACAGTCTGCGTGATGGCATGTTTATGGACCTGTGGTTGGTGAGATCGATAAACTACAATCGAATGAACACGCAAGCCAACAGAGGCCATACATGGGAGTCCGCGGCAAACACTGATTTGTTGATGTTATCGCTGGCATCGATTTCCTCCTTATCTGCCCAAACGACAGAGTCCGGTTGCACTTGTGCAAGCCAGCGAGTGGGCAAACACCACGCTTGGTGGTCGGGTGACACGGCAGAGTTGGCTACGGCCTACAGCATGTTGTGACCAACGTTGGGCGGATCTGTGTTTATCCATGACACATCAGACAACAGAAAACGTGCAAGCCGTGGACACACGATGCAACTAACCACTGCAAACAACGCATCGTCTCGCAGAAGAAATTCGGTGTACTAAGATGCTGAACCAAATTGAATTCGCTCCGTGGTACATTGGAATTCCCAGCAGAATCTACTTCCCCATAATTATTTATAACCTTTCTATTTCCTCTCACATGACAAGTTACCTGCCCTCGCGTGGTCACATATTCTAGAAGCTACATCCCTCACTTGGTCAAATATCATCTCTAGTCGCTACATCCCTCACTTGGTCAAAGATCTCCATTCGCTACATCAGTCACTTCGTCAAATATCATCTGAATTCGCTACATCCCTCACTTGGTCAAATATCATCTCCAGTCGCTACATCCCTCACTTGGCCAAATATCATCTCCAGTCGCTACATCCCTCACTTGGACAAATATCATCCTCAGTCGCTACATCCCTCACTTGGTCAAATATCATCTCCAGTCGCTACATCCCTCACTTGGTCAAATATCATCTCCAGTCGCTACATCCCTCACTTGGTCAAAGATCATCTCCAGTCGCTACATCCCTCACTTGGTCAAATATCATCTCCAGTCGCTACATCCCTCACTTGGTCAAATATCATCTCCAGTCGCTACATCCCTCACTTGGTCAAATATCATCTCCAGTCTCTACATCCCTCACTTGGTCAAATATCATCTCCAGTCGCTACATCCCTCACTTGGTCAAATATCATCTCCAGTCGCTACATCCCTCACTTGGTCAAATATCATCTCCAGTCGCTACATCCCTCACTTGGTCAAATATCATCTCCAGTCGCTACATCCCTCACTTGGCCAAATATCATCTCCAGTCGCTACATCCCTCACTTGGCCAAATATCATCTCCAGTCTCTACATCCCTCACTTGGTCAAATATCATCTCCAGTCTCTACATCCCTCACTTGGCCAAATATCATCTCCAGTCGCTACATCCCTCACTTGGCCAAATATCATCTCCAGTCGCTACATCCCTCACTTGGCCAAATATCATCTCCAGTCTCTACATCCCTCACTTGGTCAAATATCATCTCCAGTCTCTACATCCCTCACTTGGCCAAATATCATCTCCAGTCGCTACATCCCTCACTTGGCCAAATATCATCTCCAGTCACTACATCCCTCACTTGGCCAAATATCATCTCCAGTCTCTACATCCCTCACTTGGCCAAATATCATCTCCAGTCGCTACATCCCTCACTTGGCCAAATATCATCTCCAGTCTCTACATCCCTCACTTGGCCAAATATCATCTCCAGTCTCTACATCCCTCACTTGGCCAAATATCATCTCCAGTCTCTACATCCCTCACTTGGCCAAATATCATCTCCAGTCGCTACATCCCTCACTTGGCCAAATATCATCTCCAGTCGCTACATCCCTCACTTGGTCAAAGATCATCTCCAGTCGCTACATCCCTCACTTGGTCAAAGATCATCTCCAGTCGCTACATCCCTCACTTGGCCAAATATCATCTCCAGTCGCTACATCCCTCACTTGGCCAAATATCATCTCCAGTCGCTACATCCCTCACTTGGTCAAATATCATCTCCAGTCGCTACATCCCTCACTTGGCCAAATATCATCTCCAGTCGCTACATCCCTCACTTGGCCAAAGATCATCTCCAGTCGCTACATCCCTCACTTGGTCAAATATCATCTCCAGTCGCTACATCCCTCACTTGGCCAAATATCATCTCCAGTCGCTACATCCCTCACTTGGTCAAATATCATCTCCAGTCTCTACATCCCTCACTTGGCCAAATATCATCTCCAGTCTCTACATCCCTCACTTGGCCAAATATCATCTCCAGTCACTACATCCCTCACTTGGCCAAATATCATCTCCAGTCGCTACATCCCTCACTTGGTCAAATATCATCTCCAGTCTCTACATCCCTCACTTGGTCAAATATCATCTCCAGTCTCTACATCCCTCACTTGGTCAAATATCATCTCCAGTCTCTACATCCCTCACTTGGTCAAATATCATCTCCAGTCTCTACATCCCTCACTTGGTCAAATATCATCTCCAGTCGCTACATCCCTCACTTGGCCAAATATCATCTCCAGTCGCTACATCCCTCACTTGGCCAAATATCATCTCCAGTCGCTACATCCCTCACTTGGTCAAATATCATCTCCAGTCGCTACATCCCTCACTTGGTCAAATATCATCTCCAGTCGCTACATCCCTCACTTGGTCAAATATCATCTCCAGTCGCTACATCCCTCACTTGGCCAAATATCATCTCCAGTCACTACATCCCTCACTTGGTCAAAGATCATCTCCAGTCACTACATCCCTCACTTGGTCAAATATCATCCTCAGTCGCTACATCCCTCACTTGGCGAAATATCATCCCCAGTCTCTACATCCCTCACTTTGTCAAATATCATCTCCAGTCTCTACATCCCTCACTTGGTGTGACGGGACAGCCCCGGCAGCATCCGAATGACACAAGTTTGAAAGGAATTAAAGAGCCCACAAGAATTATTCTATCATTCTCTAAGTAAAAGAATAATTGTCCACCAGAAAATAATCTAGTCCCCAACCAAGGAATAAGGAAAAACTAACAGAGATTGCAAACAAGAGAAAATTACATTTTGACCATGCACGCCCCATCATTTCTGTAATGCTAGGTCTGAGAAAGCTTTGATGTCCAGATCAAACGTAACACCCAGACACCACGGCACCAGTCGGCGGGCGCTATCAAAGGTTGAAAACTCACTGTTTTCAGTTGATACATCGCAGAGCCAGTCAGTTGAGATTGACGTGTTAGTTTACAATCCTGTGGTTAAAATAGGGACGACACCTAACACCTTACGGTTAACATGACCTAATGTGTAAACCAGCCACGGCAGAATGGGAGATAAGAGGGTCAGCCAGACCCGTCTGAAATAATACATGGCAGTGCTACTCAGGGGAAAACCCCGTGTGATCCAAAGACGGCAATTTAATGCAGGCCTAACACCTATCTAAAAGTCCAGACTTTGTGGAGCCGGGACGTCTGTAATTGCCACCACAAAGGAGCAATTAGGACCAGATGCTTAACACCTCACTGCAATACGGGCGGCAAAGTAGGAACACATGGCTGACACATTTTGCCAGCAACCCAGGAAGGCGGGTGTTACCAGCAGATTGGAATGTAATGACGCAACTGCATCGCCGCCAAAGCATGTTTCATTGTTTCAGGAATGTGGCAGGGCATCGGCCAATTTGATTGGCAGAAATAACTACAGTCCATGTGGAAAATAGGTGGAGTTAATTAATATGGGGCATATTAATTAGCCAACGTGAAAACTAGCCAGGGATGAAGAGAATAAAACTACATGCATGGCCAGCAAGACTTCAGACGCAAATTCACAATAGCATTCTTAGGATACCTACTGGAGAAATATTAACATTTCGTTCTGTTGGACTTCTGTACGAAGTATTATGATGGAATTTCCTAGCTATAAAACCCAGGTAATACCATTAGTTTGTCTGCTAGTCTGAAGGCTTGTGTAGTTTCCTGTTTCTACATATTCTCCCAAACTTTACACTGGTGGATTTTCTTTGTACTTAATGTTCCAGTTCTAGCTTTACAATTTCACTGAGAACTATTTTCTTCTTTCATTCACCACTTGGTTGTCTGATTTGTTGTATGTGATAATTTGGAGAAATCCATTATCCAAGCTACATGAGCGTGTGGCTTATGCATGTACAGGAGATACATGTAGATTCATCCTGTATGATGTTAAACATTGGGGAGACTGACTACTTAGGAGAAATTCCTGAGAGCTACCAGTCTCTTGATAGCGTCCAATTAACATTGATTATTTGGACCAACACTTTGAGTGCCTACCAAGATTGTGGTGAAACCACTTGGTTTGAGGAATGGCACCAGTTCACCTTGTCTGCATGATGTCTGCATGAGGACAGACATGACTTAGGACATTCAATATCCCAGACAGATTCAGGGAAGGCATTTAATGTTCGACAGGTACTGTGCGACCAGTCCTTCCGACAAGACAGTAATGAATGAATCAGAAAGGGAGAGTAAGTGAGGTGAACTTATATGGGAAACACTGCATTACATAAATGTATGGGAATATGTATGTTTTAAGCTATAGATGTTCTAAATAGTTGTATTAATATATACATATATATATTTATTTATTTAGAACTGATATATGTTTATGTAACATGCCATCATCTATCATCATACCATCATATATTATGACTTGAATGTATGTTTATATGAATGTATAGACATATGTGTTTGAGATGTGTAGACGTAGATACTACCCATCTCCGTTCGTTTCATTCCAGATCTCTTAGGAGCAATGGACAGTCAACAACCCATATCAGGAAGTGACTTAGCCTTGTGAGGGACCAATTTGGACTCCTTCAATCTGACAGTGAACTGCGTCTCACTGGGGGAAGCATGACCTATGTGACCTCATTAAGTTACGTATACCATAATATAATCATCATCATCATCATATGATCATCAATAGCAATAATAAACACAGTTGTTGTATTTTAAACTCAATTTGTCCGTATAATTCTAAATGTTTATAAATGTTTGTGTAGCGTATCAAGTACACACATTATTGTATCATTTAGTGGGGGTTCACACATATTGTCCAGAAGTGGGAATCTATGTCCGGGAGGTATCTTGCCTATGCAGTCATAAGTAACCAGATTACGTTGCATGTCTTAACTCCTCCTTTCTCACTTCTGGTGATACCAAGTACAGCCAAAACTATATAGATATATTCTATCTTCAACGAGCCACTTCTTGGCTGTTTTCTTGAGTATCAGGGACAGTGTCTTAAATCAGCATAACAGACATTTGTTCCACGTTTTCTCTCTGGGATTAGTCAGTGGTAATTAGTCCCTTCTGACAGAGTTAGGGGATCTCAAACTACATCCAGAACTAACCACCAGTAGAAGAAAATGATTTTGGCTGAGTGGTTGCCCATCTGGGATCTAACACCAGCCAGTTGGTGACATATTGGTCTGCTCGTCCGCTATAGAATCCGGGAGTACACCCTAGAAAATTTTGGTTCGCTTCCAGACTTATTGGTCTGCTCGTCCGCTATAGAATCCGGGAGTACACCCTAGAAAATTTTGGTTCGCTTCCGACTTATTGGTCTGCTCGTCCGCTATAGAATCCGGGAGTAAACCCTAGAACACTTTGGTTCGCTCGCAAGGAACGAACCTATTTCAAATCTGTTAGTCTGGTATTATTCCGGTCTTGCCCATGGATAGAACCTAGGTCATTCTCACTTACATTCTTAGCAGCATTAGTTAGGTATAATTTATTTCTAATGTAATAGCTTGCTTGATTGTAGGCAAGATTTTGACACATTAGGACTTCTCATCCATGATAGAATCAGAGAATAAATTGTAGACTATTGATTTTCATAAACCATTCTTTCATTCTTCGCCCATTACATTTGCTAAGTATTAACTTAGGAATTTGTTTCTAGGGAAGTCTGTAGAATTTAAATAACTTGTTAAAAAGTTAATAACGGATAATATCATATGAGTTAATATACATCATTCACCACTGTAGAATTAATAATCACAGTAATTAGTGATATTAATTAGTTTATTGATGACTTGCTTGATCATTTTTTGATTACATGCTTTATCATTTGATTTAATCATGAATAATTTGATAATGCATAATTACTTCAGTGTATGACAGACTGCTTTGCATCAACTTTCTCACTCAAATTCACTACTATCATTCTCATAGCAGTGTCAGTTCCTCTTATCACTATCCTGTTCTAGTATAAATCTGACTAGCTCTGTAGGGTAATAATATAATTACTTACCTGAGTTTAAGCTGAGAAGAGATCATGGATGCACGCACAGATTTCTTAGAGTCCGCTAGAGGATGGGGCATAAGGCTCGGCTTAGTAGGAGAGAAGCTAGAACTATTTATTAGAGATGAAATGGATTGGTGGGACAAAGAAGATGAACAAATGATGAAAAGACTTGCAGAATTAGAAGCAGATATGCGTCACAAAGCTGAAGAAGATGAGATTAAGAAGAAGCAAATTGAAATACTGAACGTGGAGGAATCTACCAGCTCGATTGAGGAAAAGCCAATCACTCAAGCCGAAACTCTGATAGAAAGCGGGGAAGCTGACCGTCACAAAGAAGAGGCATGCATTCCTTCGCAAATCCCCATGGCTCAGAAAAACAAAAACTTGCGCACAGAAAGGCAGATGCTTCCCACCTCAATTCCGAAAAATAAACGGAATCGGAGGAAATGTACCAAGCGTACAGTAAACAGTCACAAACGTGAAAAATGTTTACACTGCAATAAAAGCGGATTAGCTGGCTTGGCAACCCAGCAACCTCAGGAGCTTCCTAAGACTTCCCAAAGGAGAAAAATCCAGGAGGAGGAGGACCTGAGGAAAACTATTAAAGAGATCGAAGGCGAGACCTTACCCGACTCTTTTATTCCCTTCAGTTCAGAGAAACTTGGAGTGGAAATGAATTCAACTGAGACTGGAATTGATGTAAAACAGGATTCCAGTGTTTCTTTCTATGTGGCCACACAAGATGAAACAATTATCAGTATGAATTACTTATCTCAGGTGGGGGATGGCATTGAAAATGACACCCCACAACATTCACTTCTATTGGATTTGGCACAAGAAAACCAGACTAGGGAGAGAATACCTCAATTGGACTTGGCACAAGAGAGCCTGGCCATGGAGGACAAACAAGACACGGAGGAGAATTCTTACGATGTCAGTATCTTGGAGTCTTTCGAAAAGGAAACTCAAGATACACAAAGCATTCATGTAGGTTATACCACGGACTCTGATTCAGGGACGATAAACATGTCTGCTAACAACAAAGAAGAAAATACTTCTTTGGACAGGATGAAGGTAATACCTATCATCAACACAGCTGAAGCTAACAGGGGATCACAAATGATGGACTCTGCAGCGGAACAAAACCGGAGCGGTTGGTATACTCAACACTCAGGACCTTGTTTACCTTTCACTTCAACCAATGTTGGATGGGGAGAACAGCTGTTTATGTATACTTCTACAAGGAGTGATACAAATTCACAGTTCTTGGGGAACAACATGATTTCTCAAAGCTGGACAACTTCTACTAGCCTTATACTTTCAAACACAGATTCAAAATGGAACTCTGTTGAAGAGGAACACACCTGGATAAAGAATTATCGAGGGAAGAAAACTCTTAAATCAGGAGGGAGTAAACGGACGCCCTACCAAGAAAGAGGCAAGTATGAGTTGAATGCACATCATAAAATTATGATGTTTAGCAAATTTCCTGCCAAAAGGAGGAGATTAAAGGATTTTATGATCTTTGGCCGACGGAGGAAAAGAAAATGGAGCAACATTACTGCGACCAATTCTTTTAAGAAAACACTGATGGCACTTCCTCTGCTTATAGGACAAGGGCCAGAAATTGAGTGGGCAATAACAGTCTCTCTGCGGCGCAGGAGAATCTTGTTATACATTTTGCAATTTCCCGGCTGGGAAAAAGTAAAACCTCCAGAGGACAGGACATTACCGAGCAATAGCCCGGAAATCCGACACAACACCAGGAGCAAAGATTTGCAAGATTTATCCTGGGATGATGGACATGGGATATTTCTTTTGACTCATAGAACCCACTGCCACAAGGAATATTGGGAACCCAGACTTGGAGGTAATTCTGGAATGGAGAGCACTTAGATACATTCTTGAATGCTGCCGAGGCTCTGTTATAGGCTTCATTAATGAACCTACTTAAATTGGGAAGCTATGTGACGGGACAGCCCCGGCAGCATCCGAATGACACAAGTTTGAAAGGAATTAAAGAGCCCACAAGAATTATTCTATCATTCTCTAAGTAAAAGAATAATTGTCCACCAGAAAATAATCTAGTCCCCAACCAAGGAATAAGGAAAAACTAACAGAGATTGCAAACAAGAGAAAATTACATTTTGACCACGCACGCCCCATCATTTCTGTAATGCTAGGTCTGAGAAAGCTTTGATGTCCAGATCAAACGTAACACCCAGACACCACGGCACCAGTCGGCGGGCGCTATCAAAGGTTGAAAACTCACTGTTTTCAGTTGATACATCGCAGAGCCAGTCAGTTGAGATTGACGTGTTAGTTTACAATCCTGTGGTTAAAATAGGGACGACACCTAACACCTTACGGTTAACATGACCTAATGTGTAAACCAGCCACGGCAGAATGGGAGATAAGAGGGTCAGCCAGACCCGTCTGAAATAATACATGGCAGTGCTACTCAGGGGAAAACCCCGTGTGATCCAAAGACGGCAATTTAATGCAGGCCTAACACCTATCTAAAAGTCCAGACTTTGTGGAGCCGGGACGTCTGTAATTGCCACCACAAAGGAGCAATTAGGACCAGATGCTTAACACCTCACTGCAATACGGGCGGCAAAGTAGGAACACATGGCTGACACATTTTGCCAGCAACCCAGGAAGGCGGGTGTTACCAGCAGATTGGAATGTAATGACGCAACTGCATCGCCGCCAAAGCATGTTTCATTGTTTCAGGAATGTGGCAGGGCATCGGCCAATTTGATTGACAGAAATAACTACAGTCCATGTGGAAAATAGGTGGAGTTAATTAATATGGGGCATATTAATTAGCCAACGTGAAAACTAGCCAGGGATGAAGAGAATAAAACTACATGCATGGCCAGCAAGACTTCAGACGCAAATTCCACAATAGCATTCTTAGGATACCTACTGGAGAAATATTAACATTTCGTTCTGTTGGACTTCTGTACGAAGTATTATGATGGAATTTCCTAGCTATAAAACCCAGGTAATACCATTAGTTTGTCTGCTAGTCTGAAGGCTTGTGTAGTTTCCTGTTTCTACATATTCTCCCAAACTTTACACTGGTGGATTTTCTTTGTACTTAATGTTCCAGTTCTAGCTTTACAATTTCACTGAGAACTATTTTCTTCTTTCATTCACCACTTGGTTGTCTGATTTGTTGTATGTGATAATTTGGAGAAATCCATTATCCAAGCTACATGAGCGTGTGGCTTATGCATGTACAGGAGATACATGTAGATTCATCCTGTATGATGTTAAACATTGGGGAGACTGACTACTTAGGAGAAATTCCTGAGAGCTACCAGTCTCTTGATAGCGTCCAATTAACATTGATTATTTGGACCAACACTTTGAGTGCCTACCAAGATTGTGGTGAAACCACTTGGTTTGAGGAATGGCACCAGTTCACCTTGTCTGCATGTCTGCATGAGGACAGACATGACTTAGGACATTCAATATCCCAGACAGATTCAGGGAAGGCATTTAATGTTCGACAGGACTGTGCGACCAGCCCTTCCGACAAGACAGTATGAATGAATCAGAAAGGGAGAGGTAAGTGAGGTGAACTTATATGGGAAACACTGCATTACATAAATGTATGTGACTATGTATGTTTTAAGCTATAGATGTTCTAAATAGTTTTATGAATATATACATATATATTTATTTGTTTCAAGTTAGGTCTTAGTCAGATATGACTGAGCTACCGTATGACAGTAGACGGTACTACCTGCTTTCTGTCAGCGCCGAATGTTGGGCGGCGCTTACCAAACCCGACACCCCACATTGTGCCAACGGCTTCGGGCGGAAGAGCGCAATTGGGAGGGTACTAGCCTTATCCTGGTGCGAGGAAATGCAACCCAAAGACAAAATAAGTCATGGCAGGGCAGACCAGGCCCTAAGCCTTGGTTGGCAGCTGGTCTAGGATCGAAGCTCCGACAGGCGGACAGTTAGAGCATTGCTTTGCTGATCCGGCAGCTTCTGCAGCTTGTCTTGTTCCAGATTATAGGTGTCAACTTTCCTCTGGAGTGAACTAGGCAGGCCGAGAGAGGGATCATGCTGCATGGGCAACACATGGTTTCTTTATTTTAGCCCAGGCTTTGTGCTATGGAGAGGCAATAACTCCATCCCTGGTCTTAACCGGTCTCGGAATCAAAGCGAGAGGCAACTGTTACGGGTTATAAGTCCTTGTCAGTTGGCGTAGACATGGGGCGCCACGCGTTGCCTCTGACGGTGGGAGACACCTACAGGTGTCACTGATCAGCTACCGCCCGCCTTAAGCTGGGCAGCCCCCAGCCAATTGGGTGCTGATCCGCCACAGCCTGCCTGCTTCAATGGGTGCTTGGGGCTAGGACAAAATCTGAATCGCAGGCTGTAAAACCAATGCACCAGGTACTAATAAAAAGAATAGAAACCTCAAGCTACGGCTTGCAACCTGGAACGTGAGAACCATGTGTCCAGGATTTTCCACTGACTTGACAAATATTGACGATGTGAGAAAAACGGCTGTGATTGATGCTGAACTCGATCGTCTTAACATTGATATTGCTGGCCTGCAGGAGACTCGCCTCGCTGAGGAAGGGTCACTCAGGGAAAACAATTACACCTTTTTTTGGAAGGGAAGAGGGCAGGCAGAAAAAAGGCAACATGGTGTGGGCTTTGCAGTGAAGAATTCGCTACTGGGAATGATTGATATCCCAGCTGGAGGTAATGAAAGATTATTATCACTGCGCTTGGCAACCTCCTGTGGATTTGCCACCATTCTCACTGCATATGCACCGACACTCGCTTCCTCTGATGATGTGAAGGATGCGTTCTATGAGCAGCTAGACTCTGCGATCAAGGCAGTTCCAAAATCCGACTACATTTATATGCTCGGTGATTTCAATGCTCGTGTGGGCAAGGACTCGAGTTCATGGCCAGTGTGCCTTGGAAAATACAACATCGGTCGCATGAATGATAATGGGCAAAGGCTGCTGGAGCATTGCACTAGAAATGACCTATGTATTACAAACTCCTTTTTTAAAACAAAAGAGATGCATAAGGTCACATGGAAACATCCAAGATCCGGCCATTGGCATCAGCTGGACTTCATTATCACACGGAGACAACATCTGAACCATACATCATTAACTCGAAGTTACCACAGTGCTGACTGTGATACAGATCATTCTTTGGTTGTTGCAAGGGTTAGACTGAGACCAAAGAGAATCTACACAGCTAAACACAAGTCTAGCCCCAGGATTAATATTACTAACACTCACGATCCTGGAAAGTGCTTTGAATTTCAACAGCAACTTGAAGACGCTTTCAATGATACATCAGAAAATTGTATAGTAAATGATAAATGGAGTAAACTTAAGGAAACTATTTATAAAACAGCGGTAGGGGTTTACGGCACTGTGGATCATAAGAGGCAGGACTGGTTTGCGGCAAATAGCCAGATACTGCAGCCCTTGATTGATAAAAAGAAGATAGCTCTCTTAAGAAACAAGGAAAGACCAACGCGTAACACTCTGAGTGAGCTGAAGCAAGCAAGGAAGGATGTACAAAAGGCTGCCAGGCAGTGTGCGAATGACTATTGGATCAAGTTATGTGAGTCCATTCAAATCGCAAGTGATAAGGGAAACATCAGAAGCATGTATGAAGGGATAAAGAAAGCCTGTGGTCCAATGATCAAAAGAAGTGCACCGCTGAAAACCTTGACTGGAGAAATCATCACTGATAAGAAACAGCAGATGGATAGATGGGTCGAGCACTATTTAGAGCTTTACTCAAGTGAGACCAAGCTAGCGGATGATGCCCTCAACGCCATAGAGGCCCTGCCAACTCTTGACCACCTGGACACACTTCCCACCATAACAGAAGTTAAGTGTGCTATAAATGAGCTTGCATCTGGCAAGGCTCCAGGTAAGGATGGGATTCCAATAGAGGTGATCAGGAGTGGGCAAGACACACTCGCTCTACAGATCCACCAGCTAATAGAGCTATGCTGGCGAGAAGGACAAGTCCCACAGGATTTCAAAGATTCAAACATCATAACGCTGTACAAGAACAAGGGAGATCGGAGCGACTGTAACAACTATAGGGGTATCTCACTTCTGTGTATTGTTGGGAAAGTATTTGCCAGAATTGTCCTGCACAGACTTCAAGTCCTGGGAGATCAAGTCTACCCCGAATCACAGTGTGGCTTCCGTCAGAACCGGTCTACCATTGATATGATATTCTCATTGCGACAGATGCAAGAAAAATGCCGGGAACAAAATCAGCCACTGTTTATTGCCTTCATCGACCTCACAAAGGCATTCGATTTGGTCAGTCGTGAGGGTCTGTTCAAAGCACTAAAGAAGATTGGCTGCCCACCAACTCTTCTGTCCATTGTGGAATCGTTCCACACAGGCATGAAGGGTATAATCAAGTTTGATGGCTCAACTTCAGAAGAGTTTGAAATCAAGAGTGGAGTTAAGCAAGGCTGTGTGCTAGCCCCCACCCTCTTTGGAATATACTTTTCACTTCTACTGAAATATGCCTTTCGTGATCAGGATGATGGTATATACATTCACTCACGCTCAGATGGTGGCCTCTATAATGCTCAGAGATTGAAGGCCAAGACCAAAATTAGGAGGGTACTAATCAGAGAGTTGCTTTTTGCGGATGATGCTGCGATTACGACCCACTCTGAGGAAGAATTACAACATCTACTATCTGCATTCTCCAATGCTTGTTCTGAATTTGGTTTAACAATTAACAAAAAGAAGACACAGATTATGTCACAAGGTGCACATGATGTACCATCAATCTTTATTGACGACGCTGAACTGGAGATAGTAGACCATTTTACATATCTAGGATCAGAGGTAAATAGCAAATTATCCCTCGATCAGGAAATCAACATCAGGATTGGCAAGGCAGCAACAACAATGAACATGTTAGCAAAAAGAGTCTGGGAGAACAGGAAGCTTACTGCCAAAACAAAAGTCCTCGTCTACCAAGCCTGTGTCCTTAGTACTCTTCTTTATGGCAGTGAAACCTGGACAACTTACTCACGCCAAGAGAAACGTTTAAACAGCTTTCATATGCGGTGTCTGCGAAGAATACTTGGTATTAAGTGGCAAGACAAAATCACAAATACTGAAGTATTGGAAAGATCAGGTTGTGTGACGGTGTATTCCATGCTCAGTCTTCGTAGACTTAGATGGATAGGACACGTTAGGAGGATGGATGATGGTAGAATACCAAAGGACATCTTTTTTGGTGAATTACAGACGGGTAGGAGATCTCAGGGTCGGCCTCTACTACGATACAAAGATGTGTGTAAGCGGGACATGATTGATACAGGCATTGATAATGCACATTGGGAGCACGTCGCCGCTGAACGTGTTGCATGGAGGGCAACTATCAGAAATGGAATAAAGACAAAGGAGAAAATGATTGCAGATAAAGCACACACAGAGCGTGAGAGACGTAAGATGGTGCAAAATGGTGGAAGTGACCATGTTTTCACATGCACCTACTGTGGGCAAACATTTGCAGCAAGAATTGGCCTTACCAGCCACACTCGCCACCGCCATGGATCGTAGTTATTAAGCCTTTTTGAAGCACAATGTACCAAACTATCGTCTGTCAAGACGGAAAGGTGCCAATGATTTATTTGTTTAGAACTGATATATGTTTATGTAACATGCCATCATATATATCATCATACCATCTTATATTATGACTTGACTGTATATTTATATGAATGTATAGACATATGTGTTTGAGATGTGTAGACGTAGATACTACCCATCTCCGTTCATTTCATTCCAGATCTCTTAGGAGCAATGGACAGTCAACAACCCATATCAGGAAGTGAGGGACCAATTTGGACTCCTTCAATCTGACAGTGAACTGCGTCTCACTGGGGGAAGCATGATCTATGTGACCTCATAAGTTACGTATACCATACCATAATCATCATCATCATCATCATCATCATCATATGATCATCAATAGCAATAATAAACACAGTTGTTGTATTTTAAACTCAGTTGTCTGTATAATTCTAAATGTTTATAAATGTTTGTGTAGCGTATCAAGTACACACATTATTGTATCATTTAGTGGGGGTTCACACATATTGTCCAGAAGTGGGAATCTATGTCCGGGAGGTATCTTGCCTATGCAGTCATAAGTAACCAGATTACGTTGCATGTCTTAACTCCTCCTTTCTCACTTCTGGTGATACCAAGTATGGCCAAATGTATATAGATATATTCTATCTTCAACGAGCCACTTCTTGGCTGTTTTCTTGAGTATCAGGGACAGTGTCTTAAATCAGCATAACAGACATTTGTTCCACGTTTTCTCTCTGGGATTAGTCAGTGGTAATTAGTCCCTTCTGACAGAGTTAGGGGATCTCAAACTACATCCAGAACTAACCACCAGTAGAAGAAAATGATTTTGGCTGAGTGGTTGCCCATCTGGGATCTAACACCAGCCAGTTGGTGACATATTGGTGGCTCGTCCGGGATAGAATCCGGGAGTACACCCTAGAAAATTTTGGTTCGCTTCCGACTTATGGGTCTGCTCGTCCGCTATAGAATCTGGGAGTACACCCTAGAAAATTTTGGTTCGCTTCCGACTTATTGGTCTGCTCGCCCGCTATAGAATCCGGGAGTAAACCCTAGAACACTTTGGTTCGCTCGCACGAAACGAACCTATTTCAAATCTGTTAGTCTGGTATTATTCCGGTCTTGCCCATGGATAGAACCTAGGTCATTCTCACTTACATTCTTAGCAGCATTAGTTAGGTATAATTTATTTCTAATGTAATAGCTTGCTTGATTGTAGGCAAGATTTTGACACATTAGGACTTCTCATCCATGATAGAATCAGAGAATAAATTGTAGACTATTGATTTTCATAAACCATTCTTTCATTCTTCGCCCATTACATTTGCTAAGTATTAACTTAGGAATTGGTTTCTAGGGAAGTCTGTAGAATTTAAATAACTTGTTAAAAAGTTAATAACGGATAATATCATATGAGTTAATATACATCATTCACCACTGTAGAATTAATAATCACAGTAATTAGTGATATTAATTAGTTTATTGATGACTTGCTTGATCAATTTTTGATTACATGCTTTATCATTTGATTTAATCATGAATAATTTGATAATGCATAATTACTTCAGTGTATGACAGACTGCTTTGCATCAACTTTCTCACTCAAATTCACTACTATCATTCGCATAGCAGTGTCAGTTCCTCTTATCACTATCCTGTTCTAGTATAAATCTGACTAGCTCTGTAGGGTAATAATATAATTACTTACCTGAGTTTAAGCTGAGAAGAGATCATGGATGCACGCACAGATTTCTTAGAGTCCGCTAGAGGATGGGGCATAAGGCTCAGCTTAGTAGGAGAGAAGCTAGAACTATTTATTAGAGATGAAATGGATTGGTGGGACAAAGAAGATGAACAGACGATGAAAAGACTTGCAGAATTAGAAGCAGATATGCGTCACAAAGCTGAAGAAGATGAGATTAAGAAGAAGCAAATTGAAATACTGAACGTGGAGGAATCTACCAGCTCGATTGAGGAAAAGCCAATCACTCAAGCCGAAACTCTGATAGAAAGCGGGGAAGCTGACCGTCACAAAGAAGAGGCATGCATTCCTTCGCAAATCCCCATGGCTCAGAAAAACAAAAACTTGCGCACAGAAAGGCAGATGTTTCCCACCTCAATTCCGAAAACAAAACGGAACCGGAGGAAAGTACCAAGCGTACAGTAAACAGTCACAAACGTGAAAAATGTTTACACTGCAATAAAAGCGGATTAGCTGGCTTGGCAACCCAGCAACCTCAGGAGCTTCCTAAGACTTCCCAAAGGAGAAAAATCCAGGAGGAGGAGGACCTGAGGAAAACTATTAAAGAGATTGAAGGCGAGACCTTACCCGACACTTTTATTCCCTTAAGTTCAGAGAAACTTGGAGTGGAAATGAATTCAACTGAGACTGGAATTGATGTAAAACAGGATTCAAGTGTTTCTTTCTATGTGGCCACACAAGATGAAACAATTATCAGTATGAATTACTTATCTCAGGTGGGGGATGGCATTGAAAATGACACCCCACAACATTCACTTCTATTGGATTTGGCACAAGAAAACCAGACTAGGGAGAGAATACCTCAATTGGACTTGGCACAAGAGAGCCTGGCCATGGAGGACAAACAAGACACGGAGGAGAATTCTTACGATGTCAGTATCTTGGAGTCTTTCGAAAAGGAAACTCAAGATACACAAAGCATTCATGTAGGTTATACCACGGACTCTGATTCAGGGACGATAAACACGTCTGCTAACAACAAAGAAGAAAATACTTCTTTGGATAGGATGAAGGTAATACCTATCATCAACACAGCTGTAGCTAACAGGGGATCACAAATGATGGACTCTGCAGCGGAACAAAACCGGAGCGGTTGGTATACTCAACACTCAGGACCTTGTTTACCTTTCACTTCAACCAATGTTGGATGGGGAGAACAGTTGTTTATGTATACTTCTACAAGGAGTGATACAAATTCACAGTTCTTGGGGAACAACATGATTTCTCAAAGCTGGACAACTTCTACTAGCCTTATACTTTCAAACACAGATTCAAAATGGAACTCTGTTGAAGAGGAACACACCTGGATAACGAATTATCGAGGGAAGAAAACTCTTAAATCAGGAGGGAGTAAACGGACGCCCTACCAAGAAAGAGGCAAGTATGAGTTGAATGCACATCATACAATTATGATGTTTAGCAAATTTCCTGCCAAAAGGAGGAGATTAAAGGATTTTATGATCTTTGGCCGACGGAGGAAAAGAAAATGGAGCAACATTACTGCGACCAATTCTTTTAAGAAAACACTGATGGCACTTCCTCTGCTTATAGGACAAGGGCCAGAAATTGAGTGGGCACTAACAGTCTCTCTGTGGCGCAGGAGAATCTTGTTATACATTTTGCAATTTCCCGGCTGGGAAAAAGTAAAACCTCCAGAGGACAGGACATTACAGAGCAATAGCCCGGAAATCCGACACAACACCAGGAGCAAAGATTTGCAAGATTTATCCTGGGATGATGGACATGGGATATTTCTTTTGACTCATAGAACCCACTGCCACAAGGAATATTGGAACCCAGACTTGGAGGTAATTCTGGAATGGAGAGCACTTAGATACATTCTTGAATGCTGCCGAGGCTCTGTTATAGGCTTCATTAATGAACCTACTTAAATTGGGAAGCTATGTGACGGGACAGCCCCGGCAGCATCCGAATGACACAAGTTTGAAAGGAATTAAAGAGCCCACAAGAATTATTCTATCATTCTCTAAGTAAAAGAATAATTGTCCACCAGAAAATAATCTAGTCCCCAACCAAGGAATAAGGAAAAACTAACAGAGATTGCAAACAAGAGAAAATTACATTTTGACCATGCACGCCCCATCATTTCTGTAATGCTAGGTCTGAGAAAGCTTTGATGTCCAGATCAAACGTAACACCCAGACACCACGGCATCAGTCGGCGGGCGCTATCAAAGGTTGAAAACTCACTGTTTTCAGTTGATACATCGCAGAGCCAGTCAGTTGAGATTGACGTGTTAGTTTACAATCCTGTGGTTAAAATAGGGACGACACCTAACACCTTACGGTTAACATGACCTAATGTGTAAACCAGCCACGGCAGAATGGGAGATAAGAGGGTCAGCCAGACCCGTCTGAAATAATACATGGCAGTGCTACTCAGGGGAAAACCCCGTGTGATCCAAAGACGGCAATTTAATGCAGGCCTAACACCTATCTAAAAGTCCAGACTTTGTGGAGCCGGGACGTCTGTAATTGCCACCACAAAGGAGCAATTAGGACCAGATGCTTAACACCTCACTGCAATACGGGCGGCAAAGTAGGAACACATGGCTGACACATTTTGCCAGCAACCCAGGAAGGCGGGTGTTACCAGCAGATTGGAATGTAATGACGCAACTGCATCGCCGCCAAAGCATGTTTCATTGTTTCAGGAATGTTGCAGGGCATTGGCCAATTTGATTGACAGAAATAACTACAGTCCATGTGGAAAATAGGTGGAGTTAATTAATATGGGGCATATCAATTAGCCAACGTGAAAACTAGCCAGGGATGAAGAGAATAAAACTACATGCATGGCCAGCAAGACTTCAGACGAAATTCCACAATAGCATTCTTAGGATACCTACTGGAGAAATATTAACATTTCGTTCTGTTGGACTTCTGTACGAAGTATTATGATGGAATTTCCTAGCTATAAAACCCAGGTAATACCATTAGTTTGTCTGCTAGTCTGAAGGCTTGTGTAGTTTCCTGTTTCTACATATTCTCCCAAACTTTACACTGGTGGATTTTCTTTGTACTTAATGTTCCAGTTCTAGCTTTACAATTTCACTGAGAACTATTTTCTTCTTTCATTCACCACTTGGTTGTCTGATTTGTTGTATGTGATAATTTGGAGAAATCCATTATCCAAGCTACATGAGCGTGTGGCTTATGCATGTACAGGAGATACATGTAGATTCATCCTGTATGATGTTAAACATTGGGGAGACTGACTACTTAGGAGAAATTCCTGAGAGCTACCAGTCTCTTGATAGCTTCCAATTAACATTGATTATTTGGACCAACACTTTGAGTGCTCACCAAGATTGTGGTGAAAACACTTGGTTTGAGGAATGGCACCAGTTCACCTTGTCTGCATGTCTGCATGAGGACAGACATGACTTAGGACATTCAATATCCCAGAAAGATTCAGGGAAGGCATTTAATGTTCGACAGGACTGTGCGACCAGCCCTTCCGACAAGACAGTATGAATGAATCAGAAAGGGAGAGTGTAAGTGAGGTGAACTTATATGGGAAACACTGCATTACATAAATGTATGTGACTATGTATGTTTTAAGCTATAGATGTTCTAAATAGTTTTATGAATATATACATATATATTTATTTGTTTCAAGTTAGGTCTTAGTCAGATATGACTGAGCTACCGTATGACAGTAGACGGTACTACCTGCTTTCTGTCAGCGCCGAATGTTGGGCGGCGCTTACCAAACCCGACACCCCACATTGTGCCAACGGCTTCGGGCGGAAGAGCGCAATTGGGAGGGTACTAGCCTTATCCTGGTGCGAGGAAATGCAACCCAAAGACAAAATAAGTCATGGCAGGGCAGACCAGGCCCTAAGCCTTGGTTGGCAGCTGGTCTAGGATCGAAGCTCCGACAGGCGGACAGTTAGAGCATTGCTTTGCTGATCCGGCAGCTTCTGCAGCTTGTCTTGTTCCAGATTATAGGTGTCAACTTTCCTCTGGAGTGAACTAGGCAGGCCGAGAGAGGGATCATGCTGCATGGGCAACACATGGTTTCTTTATTTTAGCCCAGGCTTTGTGCTATGGAGAGGCAATAACTCCATCCCTGGTCTTAACCGGTCTCGGAATCAAAGCGAGAGGCAACTGTTACGGGTTATAAGTCCTTGTCAGTTGGCGTAGACATGGGGCGCCACGCGTTGCCTCTGACGGTGGGAGACACCTACAGGTGTCACTGATCAGCTACCGCCCGCCTCAAGCTGGGCAGCCCCCAGCCAATTGGGTGCTGATCCGCCACAGCCTGCCTGCTTCAATGGGTGCTTGGGGCTAGGACAAAATCTGAATCGCAGGCTGTAAAACCAATGCACCAGGTACTAATAAAAAGAATAGAAACCTCAAGCTACGGCTTGCAACCTGGAACGTGAGAACCATGTGTCCAGGATTTTCCACTGACTTGACAAATATTGACGATGTGAGAAAAACGGCTGTGATTGATGCTGAACTCGATCGTCTTAACATTGATATTGCTGGCCTGCAGGAGACTCGCCTCGCTGAGGAAGGGTCACTCAGGGAAAACAATTACACCTTTTTTTGGAAGGGAAGAGGGCAGGCAGAAAAAAGGCAACATGGTGTGGGCTTTGCAGTGAAGAATTCGCTACTGGGAATGATTGATATCCCAGCTGGAGGTAATGAAAGATTATTATCACTGCGCTTGGCAACCTCCTGTGGATTTGCCACCATTCTCACTGCATATGCACCGACACTCGCTTCCTCTGATGATGTGAAGGATACGTTCTATGAGCAGCTAGACTCTGCGATCAAGGCAGTTCCAAAATCCGACTACATTTATATGCTCGGTGATTTCAATGCTCGTGTGGGCAAGGACTCGAGTTCATGGCCAGTGTGCCTTGGAAAATACAACATCGGTCGCATGAATGATAATGGGCAAAGGCTGCTGGAGCATTGCACTAGAAATGACCTATGTATTACAAACTCCTTTTTTAAAACAAAAGAGATGCATAAGGTCACATGGAAACATCCAAGATCCGGCCATTGGCATCAGCTGGACTTCATTATCACACGGAGACAACATCTGAACCATACATCATTAACTCGAAGTTACCACAGTGCTGACTGTGATACAGATCATTCTTTGGTTGTTGCAAGGGTTAGACTGAGACCAAAGAGAATCTACACAGCTAAACACAAGTCTAGCCCCAGGATTAATATTACTAACACTCACGATCCTGGAAAGTGCTTTGAATTTCAACAGCAACTTGAAGACGCTTTCAATGATACATCAGAAAATTGTATAGTAAATGATAAATGGAGTAAACTTAAGGAAACTATTTATAAAACAGCGGTAGGGGTTTACGGCACTGTGGATCATAAGAGGCAGGACTGGTTTGCGGCAAACAGCCAGATACTGCAGCCCTTGATTGATAAAAAGAAGATAGCTCTCTTAAGAAACAAGGAAAGACCAACGCGTAACACTCTGAGTGAGCTGAAGCAAGCAAGGAAGGATGTACAAAAGGCTGCCAGGCAGTGTGCGAATGACTATTGGATCAAGTTATGTGAGTCCATTCAAATCGCAAGTGATAAGGGAAACATCAGAAGCATGTATGAAGGGATAAAGAAAGCCTGTGGTCCAATGATCAAAAGAAGTGCACCGCTGAAAACCTTGACTGGAGAAATCATCACTGATAAGAAACAGCAGATGGATAGATGGGTCGAGCACTATTTAGAGCTTTACTCAAGTGAGACCAAGCTAGCGGATGATGCCCTCAACGCCATAGAGGCCCTGCCAACTCTTGACCACCTGGACACACTTCCCACTATAACAGAAGTTAAGTGTGCTATAAATGAGCTTGCATCTGGCAAGGCTCCAGGTAAGGATGGGATTCCAATAGAGGTGATCAGGAGTGGGC
Organism: Cepaea nemoralis; assembly: GCA_014155875.1. NCBI lineage: Eukaryota > Metazoa > Mollusca > Gastropoda > Stylommatophora > Helicidae > Cepaea > Cepaea nemoralis. The sequence goes on along the minus strand of JACEFZ010007216.1, from coordinate 3,116 downwards.
AAGACACACTCGCTCTACAGATCCACCAGCTAATAGAGCTATGCTGGCGAGAAGGACAAGTCCCACAGGATTTCAAAGATTCAAACATCATAACGCTGTACAAGAACAAGGGAGATCGGAGCGACTGTAACAACTATAGGGGTATCTCACTTCTGTGTATTGTTGGGAAAGTATTTGCCAGAATTGTCCTGCACAGACTTCAAGTCCTGGGAGATCAAGTCTACCCCGAATCACAGTGTGGCTTCCGTCAGAACCGGTCTACCATTGATATGATATTCTCATTGCGACAGATGCAAGAAAAATGCCGGGAACAAAATCAGCCACTGTTTATTGCCTTCATCGACCTCACAAAGGCATTCGATTTGGTCAGTCGTGAGGGTCTGTTCAAAGCACTAAAGAAGATTGGCTGCCCACCAACTCTTCTGTCCATTGTGGAATCGTTCCACACAGGCATGAAGGGTATAATCAAGTTTGATGGCTCAACTTCAGAAGAGTTTGAAATCAAGAGTGGAGTTAAGCAAGGCTTGTGTACTAGCCCCCACCCTCTTTGGGATATACTTTTCACTTCTACTGAAATATGCCTTTCGTGATCAGGATGATGGTATATACATTCACTCACGCTCAGATGGTGGCCTCTATAATGCTCAGAGATTGAAGGCCAAGACCAAAATTAGCAGGGTACTAATCAGAGAGTTGCTTTTTGCGGATGATGCTGCGATTACGACCCACTCTGAGGAAGAATTACAACATCTACTATCTGCATTCTCCAATGCTTGTTCTGAATTTGGTTTAACAATTAACAAAAAGAAGACACAGATTATGTCACAAGGTGCACATGGTGTACCATCAATCTTTATTGACGACGCCGAACTGGAGATAGTAGACCATTTTACATATCTAGGATCAGAGGTAAATAGCAAATTATCCCTCGATCAGGAAATCAACATCAGGATTGGCAAGGCAGCAACAACAATGAACATGTTAGCAAAAAGAGTCTGGGAGAACAGGAAGCTTACTGCCAAAACAAAAGTCCTCGTCTACCAAGCCTGTGTCCTTAGTACTCTTCTTTATGGCAGTGAAACCTGGACAACTTACTCACGCCAAGAGAAACGTTTAAACAGCTTTCATATGCGGTGTCTGCGAAGAATACTTGGTATTAAGTGGCAAGACAAAATCACAAATACTGAAGTATTGGAAAGATCAGGTTGTGTGACGGTGTATTCCATGCTCAGTCTTCGTAGACTTAGATGGATAGGACACGTTAGGAGGATGGATGATGGTAGAATACCAAAGGACATCTTTTTTGGTGAATTACAGACGGGTAGGAGATCTCAGGGTCGGCCTCTACTACGATACAAAGATGTGTGTAAGCGGGAAATGATTGATACAGGCATTGATAATGCACATTGGGAGCACGTTGCCGCTGAACGTGTTGCATGGAGGGCAACTATCAGAAATGGAATAAAGACAAAGGAGAAAATGATTGCAGATAAAGCACACACAGAGCGTGAGAGACGTAAGATGGTGCAAAATGGTGGAAGTGACCATGTTTTCACATGCACCTACTGTGGGCAAACATTTGCAGCAAGAATTGGCCTTACCAGCCACACTCGCCACCGCCATGGATCGTAGTTATTAAGCCTTTTTGAAGCACAATGTACCAAACTATCGTCTGTCAAGACGGAAAGGTGCCAATGATTTATTTGTTTAGAACTGATATATGTTTATGTAACATGCCATCATATATATCATCATACCATCTTATATTATGACTTGACTGTATATTTATATGAATGTATAGACATATGTGTTTGAGATGTGTAGACGTAGATACTACCCATCTCCGTTCATTTCATTCCAGATCTCTTAGGAGCAATGGACAGTCAACAACCCATATCAGGAAGTGAGGGACCAATTTGGACTCCTTCAATCTGACAGTGAACTGCGTCTCACTGGGGGAAGCATGATCTATGTGACCTCATAAGTTACGTATACCATACCATAATCATCATCATCATCATCATCATCATATGCTCATCAATAGCAATAATAAACACAGTTGTTGTATTTTAAACTCAGTTGTCTGTATAATTCTAAATGTTTATAAATGTTTGTGTAGCGTATCAAGTACACACATTATTGTATCTTTTGTGGGGGTTCACACTATTGTCCAGAAAATGGGGGGAAACTATTTCCCCGGGGGGTAAACTTTCCTATGCAGTCATAAGTAACCAAATTACGTTGCATGTCTTAACTCCCCCTTTCTCCCCTTCTGGTGATACCCCGTACGGCCAAATGTATATAGATATATTCTATCTTCAACGACCCACTTCCTTCCCGTTTTCTTGAGTTCAACCCCCTTTTCAAAAACAGCATAAAAACCCTTTTTTCCCCTTTTCTCTCTGGGATTAGTCAGTGGTAATTAAATCCCTTCTGACGGGGTTAGGGGATCTCAAACTACATCCAGAACTAAACCACCATTGAAAAAATTATTTTCTGAGTGGTTTCCCCATCTGGATCTTAAAACCCCGCCATTTGGTTAAAAACTTGGCCAAATATCATCTCCAGTCCTACACCCCCACTTTGGGCCAAAAATCATCTCCATCCTAAAATCCCCCACTTGGTTTTAAATATTATCCCCCAGTCCTACATCCCTCACTTGGCCAAATATCATCTCCTCACTACATCCCTCACTTTGGCCAAAAATCATCTCCAGTCCTACATCCCTCAATTTCCAAATATCTCTCCAGTCGCTACATCCCTCACTTGGCCAAATATATCTCCAGTCCTACATTTCCCCCCTTGGCCAAAAATCATTTTCCCGTCGCTACATCCCCCACTTGGCAAATATCATCTCCAGTCTCTACATCCCTCACTTGGTCAAAAATCATCTCCCGTCGTACATCCCTCACTTGGCCCAAAAATCATCTCCAGTCGCTACATCCCTCACTTGGCCAAATATCATCCCCAGTCCTACATCCCTCACTTGGTCAAATATCATCTCCAGTCCTACATCCCTCACTTGGGCCCAAAAATCATCTCCAGTCCTACATCCCTCACTTGGCCCAAAATCATCTCCAGTCCTACATCCCTCACTTGGCCAAAAATCATCTCCA
>JACEFZ010007215.1:92500-130956 GCA_014155875.1 Cepaea nemoralis | reverse complement strand
TTAAAAAAACAAAAAAAAAAGTTTAAAAATTTGGGGGTTTGGTCATTTAACTTTTTTACCACCTTTTTTTTTTAACAGTTACCACAAAAACCCGCCAAAGGGAAGCAGAACAAGGGGTCGGCAATGTAAACGGGACGGGTAATAACAGAGTCCATGGGTATCTTGTTACATGAAGCCCATAAACGGGCATTCTCCCAGTGTTTATGCTTCATCTCGCACCCCCAAAGTACGAGGGACAGTTGCAAAATCCAATCAATCATGAGCAAGTCAACAAATGGCTTGACATGAGTTATTTAAGGTCTATTGCAAAAGGCTACATAGAACCTGTACTTTTATATGGATGTGAAGCTTGGACAATGAGCAGCCAGGCTGAAAAACATCTGATGGCTGTAGAAATGTGGTTTCTGAGGAAAATGCAAAGAATACCATGGACAGCCAGAAAGACCAATGAACAAGTCCTTCAAGAAACAAATGAAGATCGTAAACTGATCAGAGACATTAGACGTAGACAGTCACAATTTTTTGGGCATGTTATGAGAAGAAATGATTTGGAGAACTTGGTGACAACTGGTAAGATCGAGGGGAACAGACCAAGGGGAAGACCTAGAAACAAGTATCTGGATGGCTTGGCCTTGTGGCATGGTCGAGACAGAAACACGGAACTGATCCACGACTCTGTTGATCGAGTGAGATGGCAGAACATGACCGCCCACGCTTACCGGCATGGCACATGATGGATGGATGGATTGCAAAAGGTGGTTAATCTGTGTGTACACCCACAAAAGTTCATAGAAATGCTGGTATACATATTCGAGTTGTAGCTAGTTATTTGTTTTGTACAGTATTGGACATAAGAAATACAAACATGATATAAACTCAATGAAAAAAAACTCTGAGTATTGGCAGTGCAGCAAAACATTCGGGGACTGAAATCCCTGGAATAAGTGAACACCCCCCCCCCCCCCCCCCCCCCCCCCCCCCCCCCCCCAAAAAAAAAAAAAAAACCAAACAAACAAACAAACAGCAAGGTACTCATCCTAACACTTAAAAATTGCTGTCAGAGGAAGAGACCACATACCACATTGATGTGGAAGTCTTCTAAACAAAAGTTGTTGATTAGATCATAAATTAGGTATGGTGGAGTTATAGCTTCAGATACCTCATAACAGTCCTTGAATTGAGTAACTTGACATTACAATTATGTAGAAAATATATGCAGAATATGAGACATTAAAAAAATGCAATTATCAGTGCATCTATTTTTCTTCGTACTAAACAAGAACAATTTAACAAGAATATCTGAGCACACTTACATACAGTAAACATACAGGCATATAGTACATTGACAGAAATGACTCGCTACCTGGATACTCGGTATAAGGGTGGGCATGCAAACCCTGGGTACATAACTACCATACTACTGGCACTTTGCTGTCTTGACAGATGAAGTTTGTTACATTGTGCTTCAAAAAGGCATAATAACTACAACCCTATGGCAGTAGTGAATGCGACTAATCAGACAAATATGCGCTGTAAATGTTTGTCCTCAATGGATGCACTGTGAACACATGGTAATTTCTACCATACTGCACCATCTTACAGTCTCACACACTCAGTGTAGTGACCCATCTGCAATGATTTTCTCCTTTGTCTTTATTTCATTTCTGGTTTTTGCCTTCCATACAACACGATCCACTAGGACTTGCTCCAAGGTACATAACTACCAATAATCAACATAATCTTCACAATATCATTTAACATCATCATGTTCTTGCCAGAAGGCATAGGCATTCATGTACCTCCACATATCTTGGCCCGTGGTGTTCTGAATCAATTTTTTGAAGATACTTCTCAAGTCTGCCTTTTCCACTACTGATCTTTCCCACTGTCACAATGTTTTCCAATGCTTTTTTTCTCATTATGTGACAAAAGAACATTTTCTCTTTCTTTAAAAACAAAAAAACTATGACTGTAATTTCAGTTTAATTAATAGTGGTAACCATCTCATATCAATTTTCTTAGGTATGATGTGAAGCAGATACAGCATGTCACTGACATATATATCAGCAAATGTCAACTATGAAATGAACCATCTGTGTAAAAATAACTTGAAATGTTAACTTGTGGCAGATTAATAAATATGGTTAAACAAAGCACTTTATTTAAAAATATAAGTTATTCATGCTTATTTTAAACACATCTAGAACCAGTGTGCTTTATACGACTTAATATATAAATGATATTACTGTTACTATAGATAAGAAAACCAAGTTACTGCATGAATATTGCGTCATTGTTAGAAATAGTTACTGTGAAGTGTGATTCATTTATTTAGGTTTACTTCATTATAAACATCGATAACTTGGAAATACTCAAATCTAATTGGTCTAATTACGTTAGTTGACAACATAGTTCAGCTTATCATATAATCACATTAGTTGTTATAAAGAAGAACTACACAGAATGTAATGTAATGTAAACTCTGTGACTGACAGCAAAGCTGATAATGATTATCAATCAGCGATGGCTTTCGACGTACAGAAAAAAAGCCAACAAGATGGACAAAAACATCTGACGATGTATGGGTACATATTTTGTTTAAAATTCACCTATGTGGCTTGTCCACACTAGAAACTACCTAGCAACGAGAAAAAAGGATACAGTTTGACAACATCTGTGTCCATACGACGCTTTCCTGGACTCGGCGATGACATTTTTGTGCAATAATTTCACCTTTCCGTCTCCCCAGTTATTTCCAAAACAACAGCTATGGCGGAGCTCTTCTGCTGTGGGACCTACGTTATGTCACGTGATCACCTTAAACCCTCCCATTTGGTTTTTCTCAGCTCAATGCTTTTTGCGTGAAAAAACTTTTAAAATCATATTTTTCTACTGTCTCTAAATAATTATGATGTTGCTTCATATGAAAGAGATTTACTATTTTTAGGGGCAAGAAAAAAGGACCCATATATAAATGGGTCACGGAACAAAGATTGATTGACAGTTACACCCAAACAGGAAATATTCTGGCAAGAGTCAGCTGTTTGATGTAAACAAATCACTATATGGAGGCCAGAGGTGCCAGGGGTGCTTAAAAAATTGTTATTTGATACACCAACTCCGCCATAATATAACATCTGATTAAAGATCCCATTCTTAAGCATGCCCCACCTGCACATAAAATCGTTTAATCTTTTAAAAGATGTATTTTTGTGTGCCTCATGCTATATTCTCTAGAACAGGGAAATTATTTTCTGGTCTTGAATCAACATCCATATTGTTGATATTCTCAATCTAGGTCATGATGTTGTATTCTTGTAGGTCATATTAAGTTTCACACGTTTAGGGCCCATTTAATTGTTTGAGGAGGTCATCTATTATTAAGTATGAGCTATATGATCATTTATTTTAAAATGTTAATGTTTTTTTTAAATGTCATCAACACCCCCCCCCCCCCCCCCCCCGCTTTTATTTTCAATTTCCCCCGCTATTTAATATCTGCTTAGAATACCCAAAAGAAACCAGCGTGGACAGAACCGATAAAGACAATTTCGAACTGTTTGTTTACTTGAGACGAAACGACACATGAGCAGATGCAAGCAATAAATGAGCTTTTATTTTGAGACGATCAGTGCCTGTTTTACTATGACGAGGGCAGACGGCAAACTCATATTATAAGTGTAACATGCAGTGCATGTATATATAATATGAATATAATTATAAATCCAACCAAAATTGAAGTAAGGCATGTTAGCTGATCTCCTGGTCCACCAAATACACTGATTTAATAGACCACCTCTGAAACAAGTTAAAGAATTTAAATACCTAGAGAGTATGACCACAAAAGATGGCACCATATACAGAGAAATCGAAATCTGATGTGAAAAAGCATGCGCGCTTATATATCAACTATCACTCATATATAAATATAAATTAAGTTGCATGTCCTTCACAGGACGTAGCAGTCAACCCCAGCATTTTCGCTGTTCGTGATTCCTGGGCAAATTTTACGTTCAGTAGTTTGCCATTGCTTTCTGAACGACCGGCTCCTATACCTTTTTCGAAAAAAACCTGCACCGCCGTGTTTCGAACCCGGGTATACGGGCTCACAAACTGCGTTCGCAAGATCACTCATACTGAAACATTAAAAAAGACGACAGATAATGAATAAGTAGCATATTCACACCAACCCTATCCTACCAACGTCAAACTTGGATATTCTCCAAATCACTCTTGCCTAAAATCAATACTTGCTAGACGAGATGCATGCGAAACTTAATTATTCGAGACCGATTAAGAAATGATTTTATCGGACAGTGGGATCAACAACTTGTGCCACATATATTGAAAGGCAGACGATCAAATGGTTTGGCCAACTCGTTAGAATGCAACACCATTAAGTACCAGTACCAGCACCGACGCTACATATCTGATACGAGAACAAGAGGATGCCGAGGAGAACATGGATTGACGACATCAAAGTGTCACCCATCGGACGCTGGAACGTCAGCTATTCCTTCCCCACGACGCTTAACGACAATAGTGGAAGATGATGACGATGCAGATGAAGATGATGTATGCAACTGCACACATGTTACATCTGTAAGAATAATGTTTGCTAATACCTAATAATGAGAGAGATCAAAGAGAAGTCAGGAATACTAATCGGAGGATATAATATAAACAATATACGCTAAGCAAATGACACAGTATTGGTGGCGGATAATGCAACAGACCTACAACAATTGTTGGACATTGTAGTAACAGAGAGTGCACAGAAAGGAATATCAAGAAAACAGTAAAAATTGTGATATCAAAGAAAATGGGGACATCAAAATGTGACATAGAAATAGAAGGGGAAATTCTCAACCAAGTGAATAATTGTAAATACCTAGGGGCACTTATAACATCAGATGGAAGATGTACAACAGAGATTAAGAGCAGAATAGGGCAGGCAAAAGCCGCATTTCAGAAAATGAAGAGTATCTTATGCAATAAGTCGCTATCAATGAATGTAAGAAAGAGAGTGCTAAAATGCTATATAGAACCAGTTTTGCTGTATGGCAGCGAATTTTGGAATGTTAATGAACAAATTAGGAAGAACTTAGAAGCAACAGAGATGTGGTTTTTAAGACGAATGTTGCGAAATCCTTGGACTGCCAGAGTAACTAACAACGATTGCCTGAAAGGGGCTTATGAAACTATAACACTATATACAACAATAAGAAAGAGACAAACAGCATTCTTTGGTCATATGATGAGAAGAGAGGTATTGGAGAACATAGTGACAACTAGAAAGATCGAGGGGAAGAGAGGCAGAGGCAGACCAAGAGAAATGATGCTGGACGGATTGAGACGGTGGCATGGAGGAATATCATCAGCAGAGTTGATCCAGAACACCAAAGACCGAGATATGTGGAGAGCCATGAACGCCTACGCCAGCCGGCAGGGACACTTGATGATGATGAATACCTAATTAGCCTACTTCCGTGGCTAAGACGTTACGGACGCGATTCGTGAGCCCGCTTACCTGCGTTCGAAACACAGCTGCGACCGATGTGGCAGTATACCGCGTTACGCTGGGGTTTAACGTGTTGTTCTGGGAGCCGGTTGTTCAGAAATCAATGGCGAACTACTGAACATAAAACATGCCAAGATATCAACGACAGCAATACAATGCTGGTGTTGACAGCGATGTTCCGCAACTTGTCACAAGATTAAAAGTCCATTTAAGCTTTTAAGATGACCATCTAGTATTAAGCGACGACTGTATGACAGTTTATTTAAACGTTTCTTTTTCTGTTTGTACCCAGCTGCAACTGGTCTCCGTGACGACGGCGTTACGGACCCGATTCGTGATCCTGTATACCCGGGTTCGAAACATAGCGGTGCTGGTCTTTTTCGAAAAAGGTATATGCACCAATCGTTCAGAAAGCAAAGGTAAACTACTGAACGTAAAACTTGCCCAGGAATCACGAACAGCCAAAATGCTGGGGTCGACTGCTACGTCCTGTAAAGGAAAAGAAAAATCCAGCTGCACACATCTGGCATTTTTGGGGGTCACCATGGCGAAGTGGTTAAGCCTCTTGTCTCGCACTCCGAAAGTGTGGATTGGTTTCCTGACTCCATCATTGGGTTCATCATCATCATGTGCCATGCCGATGAGCATGGGTGGTCATGTTTCGCCATCTCACACCATCACCAGGATAGTGGGTCAGCTCATTGTTGTTGTCTCGACCTCTCTGCCTTCCCTTTTTCTTGTCCGCTCAATCTTGCTAACTTGTTAGCAAATTCTCTTATTTATTTATACTCATAACGTGTCTAAAACACTGTAACAGTCTCGTTTATTTCTTGCAAGATTTGCTCATTGGCTTTTCTGGCTGTCCATTGTATTCTTTGCATTTCCCTCAGAAACCAAATCTCTACAGTCATTAGATGTTTTTCAGCTTGTCTGCTCATTGTCCACTCTTCACATGTATACAAAAGTACAGGTTCCGTGTAGTACTTCAACAGTCTTTTTCTCGTTGCAATTTGCGTCTATTTATTGTTCAATACCTTCTACCCCTTCTACCCCTTCTTAGTCTCGTGAAATCATTCCACGAAAACATGCAGGGGACCATATTATTTGACGGCTCAACATCCCAGTCATTCAGCATCAGCAGCGGAGTAAAGCAGGGCTGCGTGCTTGCCCCTACACTCTTTGGTATCTTCTTCGCTGTTCTCTTAAGGCAGGCATTTGGGACTGCCACTGAAGGCATATACCTCCACACAAGATCTGATGGCAAACTTTTTAACCCATCAATACTCAAGGCAAAGACCAAAATAAGATCAAGATGCGTAAGAGAACTACTTTTTGCAGATAATGCAGCACTGACTACTCATACAGCAGAAGATCTCCAAAGGCTCATAGATCGTTTTGCTGCCGCCTGCAAAGACTTTGGGCTCACCATTAGCCTAAATAAAACAAAGGTGATGGAACAAGATGCTGGTGCGCCTCCGTCAATCAAAATTTCTAATTACGAATTGAAGGTCGTCCACGATTTTGTGTATTTGGGATCGACAATATCAGATAATCTTTCATTAGAGACAGAAATCGACAGACGCATTGGAAAGGCAGCCACAACATTTTCCAGGCTAGCTAAAAGAGTTTGGGAGAATAATAGACTAACAGAGCGTACAAAAGCTCAAGTATATAAAGCTTGTGTTGTTAGCACACTACTCTATGGATCTGAATCCTGGACTCTGTACTCAAGACAGGAAAGGAAGTTGAATTCCTTCCACATGAGATAGTCTGAGGCGTATCCTGGGCATCATAACATGGAAAGACCACATAACAAACAAACAGGTGCTTGAAAGAGCAGATATTACCACAGTGCACACCCTCCTCAAGCAGAGACGCCTCCAGGTGGCTGGGCCAAGTATCTCGAATGGAGGATGAACGTATTCCCTAAGATCTCCTTTACGGAGAACTAGCCACAGGAAAGAGGCCAACCGGAAGACCCCAAATGCGATATATGGATGTGTGTAAGCAAGATATGAAAACCATTGGAATAGATCCAGACACGTGGGAGAGAGTTGCAACAGACAGATGCTCCTGGAGAAGAGATGTACGAAACGGACTGGTGCTCTTTGATCGCAATCTGATCCAACAAACTGAGGATAGGCGGCACATGGCTCAAAGCGCAGTCACTTACTGCGGGACTTGCCTCGTCTTACAGATGCGGAAACTGTGACAGGGATTGTCACTCTCGCATTGGACTATACAGTCACCAGCGGTGCTGCCAGGCACCTCCCAAGCGGCACAACTCTATAGTCCTATAGTCCTTCAGGACTGAAAGAGGTCTACTACTATTGTTCAATATTTTTCCATCTTGCAAAATGCTACCGTCGCCATGGTTCACGAGTGCAATTTTCTAGGAGACTCCCAGGGTTGTCGCTGGAGCTACGAAGTGACGCTTTCAGTAGACTGCCATGCGGAAAGAGAAGAAGCCATATTGGATTAAAAATAAAATGTTACGGTACAGTGGTATAATGAAATCGAGCCTCTCGCCTTTTAACCTTTAATAATTTTACATCTTTAAGATGTACGTTTGCTAATGCATAGGGTGCCGGTCTCCCTGGTCGAGGAGTTAGCAGCTTTCTCCGTAACCCCGAATACTCTCGTGGTTGACGTGAACGCACGAGAATTGGAAGCGGTTCGAGTCGCGCCAGCAGTGCAGGATTTACGTATAAGCTACACAAGCTATAGCTTGGGACCCCCAAGAAAGTGGGGGGCCCAAACAATATTGTCCGAGTGAGCAATTTGTCACTGACATAGAATATCTGGACTTATAAAGGGCCCCATATTTCAAATAGCTTAGGGCCTTATCAAGTCTAAATCCGGCCCTCCGCGCCAGTGACTTATGAGAGTATGGAGCCGGTCGCTCAGAAAGCAATGGCAAACCACTGAGCGTAATCTTGCCAAGAAATCAACAATCAGCTGAAAGATGCTGATGTTGACAGCGATGTCCTGTAAAGGATATGCATAACATTTTTTTCAAGGCATAGGGTTATCAAAAGAAATCAGGAGCCTTGGAATGCGATCAACATCGAACAATTAGTATAATGAATCACATCACGAAGATTATGCTGGGAATTATCATGCAAAGAGTTAGGAGGAAAATACAACCTGAAATAGGAGAAGAACAATGTGGGTTTGTAGAAGGCAAGGGTACAGTAAATGCTGTGTATATACTGAGAACAGTAATTGAACGTTCTATAGGAAGTAAACAAAGATCTATATCTTGCTTTATTGACCACACAAAGGCTTTCGATTAAAGTGAGACATGTCAACATGATAAGGATGCTTGAAGATCTACAAATTGATGGAAAAGACCTTAGACTTGTAAAAAACATATATTGGAAACAACAAGCTGCCATAAGAATTGATAATGAAGTAAGCCAATATCAGTCTATTAAGAGAGGTGTGAGACAGGGATGTGTAACGTCTCCAGATCTGTTTTTCCTGTACAGTGAAAAATTTTCAGAAATATTTAAGATATGGAAGGAATCAACATTGGGGGACGATGCATCAATAACATTAGATATGCAGATGATACAGTCTTGATTGCAGACAATGAACAAGACCTGCAAAATTTAGTAGATGCGGTTGTTACACACAGTGAACAACTAGGATTAGAATTAAATTGTAAAAAGACACAGATTATGGTCGTCACTAGGAAGAACGAAATACCACAATGTAATATATAAGTAAATGGGAATATTCTTCAACAAGTGAATAGGTACAATTATTTCGGAACAGTAATAACATCTGATGGGAGATGCCTTGAAGAGATTAGAACAAGAATCGCCATGGCAAAAGTAGCCTTTAGCAAGATGAAAAACATACTGACCAATAAAAAGATGTCAATTGGAAACGAGAAAAAGAGTGTTGAGATGCTACATAGAACCTGTACTTTTATATGGATGTGAAGCTTGGACGATGAGCAGTCAGGCAGAAAAACAAGCTACGTCAAAAGCTACGTAGAGTGTTTCATTGAATTCGATTGATTTTTTTATAAGTTGTCTAAGAGGAAAAATGGCATCTGTGCATCCTTTGTTTTTCCTAAATCCAAGTTGTGATTCGCTTAGCTGGGGTTCTATAATAGTTCGTAATCTTTTCTCAAGAATTTTGCCAAATATTTTCCCAGTATGACTCAACAGTGAAATGCCTCTGTATTGTGCGCAATCTCTTTTGCTGCCTTTGTTTTTTCCAAAGTGGGACAATTATGGCGTTTCCCCAGTCTCGTGGTATCTGTTGTTCTACCCAAACATGGCTGAATAGTCTATGTAGCCATGCTGTTCCTACTTCTCTTGCTGCTTTAATTAGTTCATTGGTATTTCATCTTGTTCTGGTGATTTGTTCAATGGGGCTAATCTGATGGCTTCTATAATTTCTTCTTTCAGTATGTCTGGTTCTAGTTCTTCGGTGGCATCTATGTCGGTTTCTTGAATTCCTATGACATCTGATGGGATGTTGAGAAGTTGTTCGAAGTACTGTTTCCATCTTATTAGGATTTGTTTTTGTTCACTTATTGGTTCTCCATTTTCACTGTTAATTATTTCATTTGGGTCAAAGGGTTCTCCTCTGATTTTCATTGCACTTATCTTTTAATAAAAGTTTCTAATTGCCTCCTTGTAGTTTTTAATTTAGAGTTTCTCCATACTCCTCCTAGTATTTTTGTTCTTCTCTCTTTACTATTCTATTCACAAGTCTGCTCGCTATTCTAAATTCTATGTAAAATAGCGAGAAGACATGTGAATAGAATAGTTTCATTACAATATAAAATAATAGAGAGCAATAAATGATCACCAATGTCTGTTTCAGTTTAAGCACATGAAGAATATATATTCAAATGTAGTTGTTATGCCTCACCACCCGTCAACCCTGGACTTTCCATAATTAAAAATAGTATCATGTTCTTGTTACAGATAATCTGTTGAACTTCTCTCTCATTAGGGTTGGCCGAGAAAAAATAATTGCTATCTTTTGCCACTTCCCCTGCCTCGGGTATTTGCATGAGCAACGTATCTTTATTGTCTTGCGTCCACCTTCATTTTAGTGGATCTCTGCCTCTTCTTCCACCTAACATGCCTCGCAATATCTCCCTTTCTAAACCACAGCGACGTTTCATATGACCAAAGTATTTTGAGAAAAAGTGTGTTGAAGTGCTACATGGAACCTGCACTTTTGTGTGGATGTGAAGCATGGACAATGAGCAGACAAGCTGACGGCTGTGGAAATGTGGTTTTTGAGGAAAATACAAAGAACACAATAGACAGACAAAATAACCAATGACCAAGTCCTACAAGAAACAAATAAAAACCGTAAAATAACCAAATAAATTAGACGTCGACAGTCACAATTTTTTGGTCACGTTATTAGAAGAAATAATTGGAGAACTTAATGACAACTGGAAGACTGAGGGGAAAATACCAAAAGAGAAGGCAGAGAATAAATATCTGGATAGCGTGACCACGTCGTATGGTATAGACAAGAACAGAGAGCTGATCCACTATTCTGGTAATCGTGTGAGATGGTGAAACATGACCGCCCACGCTTGTCAGGATGGCACATTATAATGGTAAGTATTGTCAACAGAAGCCTAACGAAGATGGCGGCTTAGGGAACACGTACAATAGCCGCAAAATAAGCAAACGACAGGCGTAATTATGAAAGGTTGGCCACTAGTCCACCCAGACTATAAAATTAGCTTGGTACACACTTAAAAGAGCACGGAAAATGAGTTTCGTTATTACCACTATCAGACTTAGATGCACACACCATTGCTCTTTAATATTCGTCCACTATGGCCAACCCTTTACTGGCACGCACTCATGCATTGTACGGACACCCACTGGGGTACTCCTTCTTAACTTTTACTATCGAACGACCATCGCATCTCCATTGCTTCCAGTTTCCCGCCTTACCTTCCTCCCGCTTTTCTCATGTACCACTTCCACTCATTTACCTGGGATCTTCACCGAATTGTTACCATCCCTTACCCCCGCCCCCAAGACCCAGAGACTCCCACGGCTGTCTATATAGAGAGTTTCAAGGTAAAATTCATGTTAGTATCACAGCCTGGGATTCTGAGATAAGTCATCATCATCAAGTGCCATGCCGACTGGCGTACATGACTTCCAACAGATCTCGGTCTTTGGTTTTCTGGATCAACTCTGCCATTGATATTCCTCCATGCCACCGTCGCAATTCATCCAGCTTCATTTCTCTTGGTCTGCCTCTAACTCTCTTCGCCTCGATCTTTCCAGTGGTCACGATGTTGTCCAATGCCCCTCTTCTCATCACATGACCAAAAAATGTTGTTTGCCTCTGTCTTATTGTTTTATATATATCCATCCATCCATCCATCATGTGCCACGCCGATAAGCGTGGGCGGTCATGTTTTGCCATGTCACTCGATCACCAGAGTCTTGGACATTATATATATATATATATATATATATATATATATATATATATATATATATATATATATATATATATATATATATATATATATATATGCCTTGTGGCATGGTCGAGACAGAAACACGGAGCTGATCCACGACTCTGGTGATCGAGTGAGATGGCAGAACATGATCTCCCACGCTTACCGGCATGGCACATGATGGATGGATATATATATATATACATATATATATATATATATATATATATATATATATATATATATATATATATATATATATATATATATATATATATATAAAGAGAATGTTTATGTTTTTGTTTCTTTGTGTCTTTGTTTGTGTGTCCTTTATGCATTCCTGAACGGTCCATACGATTGAGATGAAATTTTCTACAGATGTTCTTCTTATTTCCGCGCAGCCAACTGGCATAGTTTGTTAGTTTAAAATCAGTTATTTACGTAATAAAACAACATTAAATGGAAAGATATCTAATTAAGGGGACTTAACAAGAAAAGTTATATCAAGGACATTACTTTAGTAACATTGCTATATTATGTAATTTAAATAATTGTTGTATTTTCTTTAAAGTTTGATAAAATGTTTAAAGAAGTTATCTACAGTCATATGCGTTATAATATAATGATAAAATCTTTAAGGCATTTTCAAAGTTGTAATAAAAATAATGCATCTATTTTAAATACGTGAAAATTTTCTATCCCATTTTTCCCGCAATGGGAACGGGAAAGGGCCGAACATATACTCTGTGCACCATAGTCGTATCTGTGATGTGATAAAAAGTAAAAAGGGATAAAAACTTTGCATCTTTAAAGTTGTCGTAAAAATAATGGATCTATTTTAGATTTAATAGATCATTTGTTAGATAGAAATTTTCAAACCCCTTTTTCCCGCATCTGGAACGGGAAAGGGCCGAACACAGACAGACAGACAGACAGACGGACGGACGGACGGACGGACGGACGGGCGGACGGACGGACAGACAGACAGAGATAGATAGATAGATAGATAGATGTAGGTAGGTAGGTAGGTAGATAGATAGATAGATAGATAGATAGATAGATAGATAGATAGACAGATCCCCGCCAGCGGTTGGGTGAAGCTGGGCCGTGTCAGCAAATTTATATATATATATATATATATATATATATATATATATATATATATATATATATATATATATATATATATATATATATATATATATATATATATATATATAATGTTCTAGTTTTCATTAGCCTTGTTCAAAAATTCTTTGTTAGTTACTTTCGCAGTTCAAGGAATTAGCAACATTCGTCTCAGGAACCACATCTCTGTTTCTTCCAATCTCCTCCTAGTTTGTTCATTTACATTACAGCCATACAGCAAAACATGTTCTATATAGCACATTAGCACTCTCTTTCTTACATTCAATGATATTGACTTATTGCATAAGATATTCTTCATTTTTTTTTTAAATGCAGCAATTGCTTGTCATATTCTGCTCTTAATCTCTGTTGTGCATCTTCCATCTGATGTTATAAATGTCCCTAGATATTTAAAACTATCCACTTGGTGAAGAATTTTCCGTTCAATCTCTATTTCACATTTGGGTGTTACCTGTTTCTTTGATATCACCATTGTTACTGTTTTCTTGATATTCAAGGAGAGTCCAACAGTTGTTGTAGATAAGTAGCAACATTTTTTTAAATCCAATTTTCATTTTCTCTTCATTGTTCTCACCTTTCACATCTTTTCATTCTTCTCATCCCATTCTTATGCCTTAATGTAGTCACTGTAGCGTCTGTTCCGTGATTATACGTTGTGTTTTGTGTATGTATTTGTTTGTTGATGAAAGCCATTGTTTTCCGAACGGTCGACGCTTATACCTTTGTGAAAATCAACGCATAACGATCTGCCCCCAAACCGCGTGGGGCTAACTTCAAAGCCGGTATGCCGGGATTGTGACTCTATGGGGTGTATTTTTATTGACTGTGGGGTATTTTGAAAATATTGCCGTTCCAAGTTTTATATTCACCCCATGTGAACTCATGCAACATAAAAGGTAAATATATAATTTGGAACGGCAATATGCTTGCTTGCTTGTGTTCGTAGGCTGTAAACTCCAGCGCGAAGTCCTGTATGCCGGATGAAGACATCTTATGTCCAACATCAGTGTGATGTCATACAGGACCTGAGGTTTGCGTGAATATCCGTTGTCCCATGTCTGGCTTATTGGTGTGCAGACTGGTGGTTCCTCGCCGTGCAGGCAGACACTCTCCGACTTCGGAGGAATCAACGATCCTGCTGACTTTAGCCAGGACTCCAAAGGGATGAGACCTGACTATAACGTGTGAATGACTACTAGTTGACTCTGGAATAAAGCGTACACTTTATGCCGTCTACAGTTGTTAGTATTAATTTAATTATAAAAATATATGGTTGCAAATCCTGAGTAACTGAAACAAAGAAAGCAACCATTTTACACGCTTTAAGGCGGACTGGATATGATGCTAAACCATATTTTTAAAGCCACTCTCGGTAGGGACATGGTCCACATCTCACCGCCGCCTTTACTTCCTACAGAATTTCCTGGTATCCATTTTAGACCGTGTCGACATGAAAGTGCAGGTCATCTTTAAAAACATTCCCTGTTTGATGGGGACTGGAACACATGACCATCAGACCGGTAGGCAAGAGTGCTACTCACTGCGCCACCGCAGCTCCCATATCTTGAATGGAAACATAGCATTCTGAAATGATCTATTCATTTGCCATTGACTTAAATTTATAAAACTGCCGGGATTGCGTAACTGCATCAATTCGTTACTGTAATTCTGCATCATATCTGTTTTGTTTTAAGTCACATAAACTCTAATCATTATATACAGCAAACATGACACTAAATTGTACATTTTATTTGTTTATTTATTGCAAAAAATTCAACAAAATTGCATCTCTGGAACTACGACTTTATGAGCAAACAAACAGAGAAGTTAAAAGTATGAAAATGACATGAATATAACTGGCACCGATAAACGCATTACAAACTCCACACATGACAGCATTGCAGTATTTCTAGGCTTATATTACAATTGTGGTACTAAATACCACAATAAGGCTTCTAAGTCTACAACTAGAAATATCTAGAAGTACTTACTTGTTCAACGAATATGCACAAAGACTTGAATAAGAACTAACAATACAAGTAGGCCTAGGCCAGGATAAAAACAATTGTCAATGTTATACAAATGTTATACAATTATATTTTTCAACACAATGTCCTTGACGTTGACTTGAAAACTGTTTCATTTTTGTCATGCGCAGGACTCTGTCGTTAAAATACATTATTCGAAATTAAGAAGAGAAAACATAATGTACACATTTTATATTACTTAATTGTTTACAATTTTAGCCGTGAACTTTAAAAACAGCATTTTGTTCAAAATTCCGATAAACAATATTAATTGCGATTGCTCAAGTTGTCTTTGTTGCGGCAGTAGCATATTTGAAGAAGGAAAAACCCATATTAATTTTTAAAAATGTTGAATTAGAATGTCTTGGCGAAACTGGCCACAATTGTCACATTTCTCATATAATATTGAATATTTTTCAGGAGGTAAACGGTGTGTTCATGACAACACAGCCGCCCCCTTAATTACTTCCTAATTTTCTTCTTGGTTTGTTAGCGTTAGCTCGCTTTGAACGTCCATACAGGTGCTGCTACTTCTAATGCACTGGACTGATTTTTTTCGTGTGGATTGCCTTTCCGTATTACCGGTGTCCCTCGCCAGCAGACGAACCCACTCCGGCTTCAGGGGTACTTGTAATTTACGTCCCCAAGTTAATGACGAGAAGTCAACATTTTAGTGCAACTGACTGGGGTTGAACCAGCTATCTCGGCACGCTGAATGTTTAAGAAATGGCGCACTCTGATCCTTTCGGCCACGCTGACCTCCATTATTTACTGATGCATATACGTGTCTTTCAAGTGGGTATACTTCAGGATCAAATGGGGCTTCTACCTGATTCACCTTAAACGGGACATCTTCATTGTATGTTTCGCCTTGGGTCAATCTGTGATACGCTTTTAAATGAGACAATTTGGTCAATTGTTTTCAGATGGGATGCTTGTTAAACAGGTTAAGGACCACTGATCTCAAGATATCTGGATGTTATTTATAGGAATTTTAGAGCTTTGTGTTTGTTTGTTTATTTGCTTGTTTCATGTCAATTTTAGCTACATATGGGCATTTACCCACAACTGTATTATCTTTTGTTCAAAGATGTACACGTTTTATTGTATGAACATTACATAATATTTATAATTTTACAAAGGGATGACATTGATATTCCCGCGTCTGTCTCATACTCGACAGGACCAGGTTGGAATCATATTGTAGATCATTACAATATAAGAAACACAAGGTATACTCTCACGGATCGTGGGGTAACGGATACAGTTGAAACATGAAGTGGACAGTGTCCATGTTGCAGAGGTTAAAAAATATTCACAGCTTCCATAAGATGGCGTTTATGTTTAACAGCTATAAATTGTTATTTGTAAACTTTTTACTTACAAGACTTCCAAACTGCAGCAAATATATAGAACGAGTCTTTATATATGCTTTTCTTTTTCTTTCAGTTATTCTTTTGTTCATACTGTATGATATCACACGAAAGGCTTAAGTTGATGTATCATTTCTTTTAACTCACATGAGATGATCGCAGGTTTGATTTTACAAATACATATGCATAAACATATTATATATACCAATATTACTGTACATTTATCCCTATTCAATGACAATAGTGAAGAAACATTTAATAAAACATGAAGAGATATCAAAAGTTATAGAATGATTAAAACTATTACACGAGTTTTTCAATCTGCCATCTCAAACTATAGAAGAAGAAATCCTCCAACTTTCAAACATCATCATCAACACGTAGCAAGATCTTATCAGAACCTCGCTTTCACCACAACTCTCCAGATAGGCTCTAGATCCTTGGTCAGCTCTCCTGCCTCATACAATGTTCATGCTCAGGGTGTCTTTAATGTCATATATTCAGCATAGTGTTCGTCGACCTGTGTCTTTTCTCCCAGGGACCATGCTTTACGTTATAGAAGGAAAACACCTAGCAGAAATCTGCTGTAGTTATAGTGTGTATTTTTAATGACTGTGAAGTGTTTAAAAATATTGCCGGTCCAATTTTTGCATTCACCCTCTGTAAAGCTCATGCAACATAATAGGTAAATACAAAACTTAGACCGGCAATATTTTCAAACACTTCACAGTCATTAAACACGCACCCTGCATTAAAGTGTTAGGATCATCACATTTTGTAGGTCGCGTGGAGGACAAGTATCACGTTTCTAACTGTCGTGCGACCACTCTCATGCCATAGTCGGCGTAACTTCCTTAACATAACGGTTCCCATATAACATCATAAAATGGAGCATGATTTACAAGCAAACTATAAACTACTTACATCATACTTGTCACAAGTACATTCACTAGACACGTTTACTTTAACATTGTTACAATTATAATGAATGATACTTTCATTCTGAACATCCGGGATCTCCGTGCTATGCTACTGGAGCCAGAGATCAGATATGGAGAAACGTTACTTAAAAAAAAACATTACTCATTCTGTTCCAGAAAGAGATTTCCCTGGTTATAACATGGGTATCATTTTGATACTATGCCTGATGTCCAATTACAGCTATGACTGGTGTCCAGTTATCGCCATGACTGATGTCCAACTATCCCTATGACTGATGATCAATTATCACTATGCCGGATGTCTAATTATCAATAAGAGCGATGTTCAAATATCACTATGATTGATACCCAATTATCATTATGACTGATGTCCTATTATCACTATGACTGATATCCACTTATAAATATGACTGATGTCCAGCTATCCCTATGACTGATGACCAATTATCACTATGACTGATGATCAATTATCACTATGACTGATGTCCAATTATCACAATGGCTTATGTCATTATCCCTATGACTGATGTCCAATTATCAATAAGAACGATGTTCAATTACCAATATGACTGATATCCAAATATCACTATGACCGATGTCCTATTATCAATATGACTGGTTTTCAAGTATCACTATGATTGATACCAATTATCACTATGACTGAAACCCACTTATAAATATGATTGATGTCCAAATATCATTATGACTTATGTCTTATTATCACCATTAGTGATGTCCTATTATCACTATGATTGATATCCAATTATCACTATGACTGATGTTCGACAGGCACTAAAAGAAACTCCCACATTACCGACTATATTTCGTACTGTCGCTTCCTCCCCCTTCATCCCGCATTGGAAGACAGACATATAACCAACTCACGCGTACCTGTAGTTCTCTCCTGTAGCTCCCTCCATTTCCACCCTCTCTCTCTCTCTCTCTCTCTCCCTCTCTCTCTCTCTCTCGCTCTCTCTCTCTCTCTCTCTCTCTCTCTCTCTCTCTCTCTCTCTCTCTCTCTCTCTCTATTTCATTTCCGCTGTGGCTTCCATAAAAGGAATTTCTATTTATACTTCTACCTGGTTTTCACACGGTGTCCCATCAAGATCCAACGCCTGTTCTTCACCTTGGATTTGCTGAAATCTCTCTAGTTACTTCCCTAAGCTTCTCATTTGTGATTCTGTCATACCATTTTGTCTGTCTATTTTGTGCAGGCATCCATTCAAGCATGTTTATGTTTTTTAGTGAATGATTTTTTCTGATCCATATAGTACTACTGACTCGACTTTGGAGGTAAATATTCTAAGTTTTGTACTGGATTTAATGTAAAGATAAATGGAAAATAGAGAAAGTACACAAATAATGTAAATAGTCTCCCCTCATTTACAAGGATACTGCTACAATAATTGAAATTATTTACATCATAATGAAATCCAAAATATGAATACATGTATTCAATAGAAACATCGAATCAATGTGCCATGCGCAAGAAAACCATCTAATTTCAACAAAATGTAACAATCAAAACAATGTTTTCCCGTAGTGAATTTGAATAACGAAGACACAAACCGTATATAGTACGATTTATTGCTTAGCACATTTCGCTGCATCTCGTCAGGTACTTACTGCAGATGTCACACAACGTAGAGTAAAATAAGTACCTGACGAGATGCAGCGAAATGTGCCAGGCAATAAATCGTACTATTTATGGTTTGTGTCTTCGTTATTCAAAAGGTGACAAGACAAAGGAAAACAAAACGTTTTTAACTGGCTTGTTACATGTTGCTATGCATATTGATAGCATATAACATCTATTTTGGCCAGATATTTGTCATTTACTCATTCTTATTACATAAAAAGCCAGATGTACACTAGATGTAAAGATTTAGAGTATAAGTGACGGAAGTGTGCGGCGATATGAAACACCAAACAAAATGGGAAACAATCACAAACAGCAAGAGGACTTGTGTAAACCACATAGGGCCGAGAACAGCAACCAAAACGTTAAAACAAAACCACTAATTATATGCAAGAGGTCTTATGTGAACCACATAGGACAGAAATGCTTACACGTGGCGCCAAAAGGCAAAAGGCAAAAAAAAAAAAAAGACACTGAACACATGAAACATTATAGTGTGATGGAATGAGGTGAAGGATTGTTTATATATGTATTGTCGGGTGTTAGTTTTACCACATTCATGAAGAAAAAACTAACAATTTGAGACTACCACAACATAAATTACTGTTACATTTATCACAGACACAGCCTGATGTTCATATATAATGCATTCAAATATTTTTGAAAAAAAAAGATATATGTACAGACACTAATAGCATATATCATAACATACACTGACATTGTTTTCTTCAGCTGTGAATGTGTATTCTAAATATGTTTTTTTGATTGTGTTGTGGTGCAAAAGAGAAGAAGAAGAAGAAGAAGAAGAAGAAGAAGAAGAAGAAGAAGAAGAAGAAGAAGAAGAAGAAGAAGAAGAAAAAATCACCCCCACTACCCCGTTTCTTCACTCATTGTCCAACATTCGCACCCGTATAGAAAGAAAAAAAAAAAACCGGCCACGCAGAACTTTTTAGTTGTTGATGTTGCCTTCAACTGATGCAGCTAGGTTTCGTGCGGGCAAGGTCATTGAAGTTCCAGCATCGGTAACTATCGCTTTTCCTCCAATTTCCTCCCTGATTTACGAGCAGTTGTTTTCTAGGATCAGATAAATCCCTTTCCTGTTTGCTAGACCTGTCATAGGTTCCTTACCTACTTTATGAACCTGTTATATTTGCTATTGCCACCATGGTATGAGCGGTATGGGTGCCGGTCGTTCAGAAAGCAATGCCAAACTACTGAACGTGAAATTTGCCCAAGGATCACAAACAGCGAAAATATGTTGGAGTTGATTACTACGTCCTGTAGATGATATGCAACTAACTAACTACCACCGCGTCACACTCACGGACATCCTCGTTGCAGCTCAGATTATTTATGATATTTGTATTTTTCGAGACATGGTAAAAGGATCATTGGATACGGCGATCTTTTCTTTTTCTTTGTGTCACATCTTACGTCAAATATCATTATGTAGCATAGTCAGTTGCATGTCCTTTACAGAACCCCAGCACTTTTCTGTGATTTATTAGGTGAGTTTTCGCCCAGTAGTTTGCTATTGCTTTCTTTAATCACCGAATCTCATACCATTGTTAAAAATCAACACAAGGCAGTCTGCTTCCATATCGCCTGCATCTGATTATGAACGCGGTATGCCGGATTTCGAATCACGTTCACCACCTCTTGGCCACATATGACTTGTAACCTAGGTACTGAAAACGACTGGACTGGCCTATTTGATGTGTGTGCCTGTACTGTTTGTAAAGCATATTAAAATTGTAGCGTCCTTGGAAACAGCTATGTATTCATCCCATTGTCTGGAATTGTACGCAGAGTACTTTCCGACTCTGCTATTAAAGTGTCACAATCAGCATACACGTTATTTGCCTGTCCTTTACAGGCTGTCGCAGTCAACGCCAGCATTTATTTTATTGTTTCTGATTTCTTGACACGTTTGCGTTCAGCAGTTTGCCTTTGCTTTCTTAACAACCGGCACTCATACCATTGCATGAAAACCAAAGCAAGGCGGTCTGCTCCCAAATCCCCTAAAGTTGTGTCGAACGCAGTATGCAGGTTTTCTAATTTCGTTTGTAACAGCTTTCGTTCGTTCTCAGCAGATCTCAGAATATTTATATATTTATCCTCTAGCTGTATTTCCCTTATGATGATCGATGTTTCGGAGTATTTATTTCACTGTAAATGTTGAAAAATCAGATTTGGTCACAGAGAAAGTATAACAGTATCTGCAAACTATAATGGAAGAACGGGTGAAAAATATAGCATGAAGAGACGGGTTTAAAATAAACGCCGTTCAGGAACAGAGGTTTGTTGAAGCCAACTTTAAACGCGAAGACTGTAACTTACTTTATATATCTGTAATCAGACAATAGTACATGGTGTATTTTTAATGACTGTGGGGGGGGGGGGGGGGGGGGGGGGGGAAATGACAATATTTTCAAAAAACTTTCAGTCATTAAAGATACACCCTACATAGCATAGTTATGACCGAGAGCATGGTATGGTCAGGTCCTAAAACAAACAGTATGGTAAAATGATGGCTTAGTAACAATGAGGTTTGGAATTTACGGCTATGTCATCTGGATAGTGGGTTTAAGTAAAAAAAAAAAAATAATGTTCTGTTTTTTTTTTTTTTTTTAAATTCGCATATCCCTGATAGGACATCGCTGTCAACATCAGCATCTTTCAGCTGATTGTTGCTTTCTTGGCAAGATTACGCTCAGTAGTTTGCATGTTCTGTTACCATTCTAAAATTTATTTCTTGGACATTGGCATTGATTACTTCCCTTAGTATATATTCTAATTTTTGCCCTGGAAAATGAAGTAACAACAGCCAGCAGCGCTTGGCAAGATCATTGTCATATTCTTACCAGAGTCTCATTTCATGGCTTTTAACGATGACCTATAGTGAATTAATGGCTATTATATATGCGTTATACCAAACGGCAGACAATAATACATTACCAGTCATGGCAACAGTGTAGTTTGCAAGTCTGATTTTCATGATTTAACATAAGAACATTGGATTTAAACACGAATATGAAATTGCAAACATGGAAAACCTGGACTATAAAAGAACTTGAATTGATTTTTTCATGTTGAATATTCATGAAGATAATTAAAGTTAGTAATCAGAATGTTTACAAATGTTGGTTTTTCACCATTACCGTTTCTGATAATAGTTACTAACCCCTTTGATGCCAAGCATATGTTGAACAAGGTAACGATATTTCCACACACTTGACCAAGCAATATTAATGTTCTCGATTCATTCATTCTAATCAAGATCAGTTAACTCACCGATATGTTTGCCACATAAATCATCACTCCTTACATGATTAAACACTATTCATTTTCCGGATTCATTCTAATTAGTGTCAATTAACTCACCACATGATGCTCATTCAACATATACATGACCAAACACTATTACTATGCTGGAGTCATTCATTCTATTTAATGACAGTTAACTCATTAATATGATGCTCATTTACCAAATACATGACGAAACACCATTACTATTCTGGAGTCATTCATTCTAAGTAATGCCAATTAACTCATCTCATGATGCTCATTTACCAAATACATGACGAAACACCATTACTATTCTGGAGTCATTCATTCTAAGTAATGCCAATTAACTCATCTCATGATGCTCATTTACCAAATACATGACGAAACACTATTACGTTTATGGACTCATTCTAATAAATGTCGCGCATTTACCATATTTATAACCAAACAATATTTCTTTTCTAGACTCATTCTGATTAGTATCAATACCCATACCATATGTTGCTTAGTTACCACTTATATGACTAAATACTATTAATTTTCTATTCAGAGTCAGTTAATTCCTCAATTTGTTGCTCATATACTCAGATATGACCATTTCTGACAAAACCAAACGCTACTACTCTTCTGGATTAATTCATTGTAATCAGTGTCAATTGACTCACCATATGTTGCTCATTACACACACACACACACACACACACACACACACACACACACACACACACACACACACACACACACACATACATACATACACTAAACGCTATTACTTTTCTGGACGGCAAAGAATGCTGGTGTTGACTGCGACGTCCTGTAAAGGATATGCGTCTAACTTAACTAACTAACACTACTACACACATCACACACCTTTCTAAACCTTCTCAGTCCCACTACTCCACATATCACACACTTTCCTTAACTTTCTCAGTCCCACTACTCCACATATCATACATTTTTCTTAACCTTGTCAGTCCTACTACTCTCTATATCACATACCGTTCTTAACCCTTCTCAGTCCCACTACTCCAGATATCACACTTTTGTTAACCTTTTCAGTCCCACTACTCCACATATCTCACACTGTTCTTAACCTTCTCAATCCCACTACTCCACATATCACACTGTTCTTAACCTTTTCAATCCCACTACTCCACATAATACACTATTCTTAACCTTTTCAGTCCCACTACTCCACATATCACGCTATTCTTAACCTTCTCAGTCCCACTACTCCACATTTCACACATTTCTTAACCTTGTCAGTAGTCCCACTACTCAACATATCACAGGCTGTTCTTAACTTTCTCTTTCACAGGCAATACACGACACGTTCATTGACTACCACATACATAATCTCTGTCCCACTACACCACATATAGCACACCTTTCTTAACTTTCTTTCTCTTTCAAATTCATACACTACACCGTTTTTAACTTTCTGTGCCCTACACTAAACACTTTTCTTAACTCTCTGTGTTACGTCTACTCCATACACCACACACATTTTCTTAGCTTTCTCTCTCCTTCAAATCCATTCACTACACAGTTCCTTAACTTTCTCTGCCTCATTACTCCATACATCACAAAATTACTTAACTTGCTATGTGCCAGACAACGCACTATACGTTCGCTGACCACGCCACTTTGAACGTTTTTCTCACCTTTATTATCTGTCCCAGACAACTGTCATTTTAGTGTTATTAATATATTGATCAGAATGAATTAACACACCAGAAAGGGATATAGTAACATATTTCTGAGTTTGCAGTTAAATTAATAACTAGAAGAGAGTGAGATTGATAAAGATAAGAAGTCAGCTTGAGGAAACAAAAACACTCATCAAGTTGTTTTTATTATAATACATACGTTTACTTTGTAATGAAACATGAAATGTGCAAATGCGGGAAAGCACCCTAATCCGAATACATTCTAAATAAAAGCAACATTGTCAAAAAGTCAATGCATAAACTATACACAAATGCTAGAAACATGCACAGTTAACATGAGCATATATGTAATGGCAACTCGCACAGATTCATGAAAACAGTACATTCTTTTGATTTCATTGCTAAAAGAAAAGTTGAAGAAATTAACTTATTTCACTGTCACTAAATTCATTGCATGTGTATATATTTGTATTTAACAAACATGTACACGCATGTATACACACATTTTATTCAAGTTTGTCAAGCAATCATAAAGAAGAAAACAAGTACATGTACTATAATATTCATCCCCAAAAGCCTTCTAAAATGTATACATTTTCAATTTTTACAAGTTAACATAAAGTACGACAATGCAAAATACATTGAATTCTGGCCAACAAATGTTTATAACATTAATAATAAAGTAATAGTTATGAAGTTATGTAAGAAAGGTATATGAAATGAATAGAATTATTATTATTCTTGTTTCTTAACTTTGCCCAATCTTTCGTTTCCCATTTACTTGTATATTACATTGTGGTATTTCCTTCTTCCCAGTGACGACCATAATCTGTGTCTTCTTACAATTCAATTCTAACCATAGTTGTTCACTGTGTGCAGCAACCGCATCTACTAAATGTTGCCGGTCCTGTTCATTGTCTGCAATCAAGACAAGACTGTATCATCTGCATATCTAATGTTATTGATGTATCTCCCCCCCCCCCTCCCCCTACCCCGTGTTGATTCCTTCCATATCTTCTATATTTCTGAAAGTACTTTCACTGCACAGGGAAAAAAGATCTGGAGACATTACACATCCCTGTCTCACACCTCTCTTAAGAGGCTGATATTGACCTACTTCATTATCAATTCTTATGGCAGCTTGTTGTTTCCAGTATATGTTTTTTACAAGTCTAAGAATTTTTCCATCATTTTGTAGATCTTCAAGCATCCTTATCATGTAGACATGTCTCACTTTATCACAAGCCTTTGTGTAGTCAATAAAGCAAAGCTGTAGATCTTTGTTTATTTCTATAACGTTCAATTACTGTTCTCAGCATATACACAGCATTTACTGTACACTTGCCTTCCACAAACCCACATTGTTCTTCTCCTATTTCTTCTCCTTTGCATGATAATTCTTAGCAAAATCTTCGTGATGTGGCTCATTATACTAATTATGTGATGTTGATCACATTCCAAGACTCCCGATTTCTTTGGCAATTTTAATAAATACATAATTACATAATTCATGAGGTATATTTCCAGTATCATATATTGTATTTAGCAGTCTGGTAACTTTATCTATTCCATTTTCTTCTAAAGCATTAATCATTTCTGTTGTGATGCTGTCTGAACAGGGGGTCTTGTCAGTTTTCATATGGTTAAGAGCATTTTGAACCTCAAAATTGATAGTCCTTCATTATTATTTTAAATATTATACTGTTCTTCTCTGTTATCATCATAAATGTTTTTCACATAATCTGACTATACATGTAAAATCTGATCTTTATCTATTAGGATTTTTCCATCTTTTGTCTTTAGGCAACCTAATGATGTACGTGTTCTTTGATTAGTAAGCTCCTGAAGTCTTTTGTGCATTAGTTTGGTAGTTTTACTGTTGTGTTGTTTTTCAATTCCTATGCAGTTTTTCTCTAGCCATGCTTCTTTTGCCTCATATATATATATATATATATATATATATATATATATATATATATATATATATATATATATATATATATATATATATATATATATATAATTTAACAATCTATTAGTCAAGTCTTAGTCAGATATGACTGAGCTACCGTATGAAAGTAGACGTGACTACCTTCTCTCTGTTAGCGCCGAAAATAGGGCGGCACTCACCAAACCCGACACTCCAAATTGTGCCAACGGCTTCGGGTGGAGGAGCACAATTGAGAGGGTGCAAGGAAATGCAAACTAAAGACAAAATGTCATGGCAGGGCAGACACTCAGCCTTGGTCAGTAGCTGGTCTAGGATGGAAGCTCCGAAATGCGGACAGTTAGAGCATTGCTTTGTTGATCCGGCAGCTTCTGCAGCTTGAATTGTTCCAGACGTACTGGTGTTACCTTTCCTCTGAAGTAAACTAGGCAGGCCGAGAGAGGGATCATGCTGCATGAGCAACACAAGGTCTCTAAATTCAGCCTGGGCTTTATGTTATGGAGAGGTATAACGTAATTTTACAAACTATCGTCTGTCAAGACGGCAAGGTGCCAGTCATCATTAGCCAGTCAGTCATTTAACAGTCTACTGCCTGGTATATTTCGCTTCACCTGGACATACATACTAACATTCAAAACAATGTATTCTCTTAGTAATTTGAAACATAGAGTCCACAAATTAATTTCAGCATTATCAGTGACTATATGTGTTTTAAATGTTTCAGCCAAAGTATAATTCCTTTATTCACTTCATGTGACATATTGTTCTGCAGTATGCACATGACGAGATGAAGCAAACTATGCCAACCTCTTAACCTCTTAAAGGGATCAGTGAGTGAGTGGCACCTTGCAGTCTTGACAGACTAAAGTACGTGGATTGGAATTTGGCCAAAATTCCATCTCACAATGCCTGGGCAGAGCTTCAGAGAACATGTGATGCCCACGCAGCATGTTTCCTCTCTCGGCCTTGCCTTGTTTGATCCAGAGGAAAGGATAACCTGTACGTCTGGAACAAGGTAGACTGCAGACGTTGGCGGCTCAGCGTTAAACCTCCAAGACCTCGTCTCAACGAGCAGGAGGCGAACGGTGGCCAGACCTTAAAAACCTTGGAACTTGACTTAGAGGCGTTCAGCCAAGTCCCGTAGATGAGGGCCTCAAACGCGCCTGGATCATTGGGCGCGTACGCCTGTTAATCGCAAGTGTCTGGACCTGTGTAAGCGTGTACTACCGTCAGACTCCCCGCCTGACTCATACGGATCTCGCGACCAACGGGAATAGACCCCTCGGAGATATTGCTGGTCTGCTGAGAGCAAATCTCCCCTCCAGCCACTGTGCGGATCCCGCGACCAACGGGAATAGGCCCGCCGGAGATATTGCTCGTCTGTTGCGAACAAATCTCCAACACGACTGAATAAGTATAGAAACGATACAACCTCTTACCTCTTAAAGGGATCAGTTTGCAACCTATAACTTATTACTTCTGTGTTTGAACGCACACACTATAAAAAATTTCAACATATACTGAAAACTACACTACTTAGAGATTAGCATGGCCGAATGGATAAGAGATCTCGTTTTTAAACATCCGGTTTGCTGAGGTAGCGGGTTCAACCCCTACTCTGATAAGTTGGACTAAAATGTTGACTTCTAAAGTCCTTGACTTGGTGACGTAAATTACAAGTACCTCTGAAGTCGGAGTGGGTTCGCTTGATGGCGAGGGTCACTGGTAATAGGTGAAGCTAATCCGCACGCAAAAATAAGTCCAGAGCTCAAGAAGAAGCCCATGTATGGACGAAACGAGCTTAAAGCCAGTGAGCGCAAAAAAAAAAAAATGTAATTACTTTATTATACGAGTATATTGAACTTTGTTCTGTAGTTAGCACCTAAAGAGATACAATGAAATATGCCAGGCAATAAATTTGTCAAAAGAACTCTAGTGTCGTGTTTTTCAAATAAATAACATTCTTCAGGCGTTTGAAAATGAACCCACAATTGAGTTTCATAACTGGAAACTTTAATTCAAAATAGATAAGAGGAATACAGAAAATAAACAAAGATAGTCTGTAGAATCACACCATGAAGAAACAAACAAACCCAGACAATAATCATCATCAATTTCAGAGACGGTTCGTGCGGAGATGGAATAATTTACAACAGCCAAGTTGGAACACACGTATTTCCTGCTCAATTTTCCCACAAGTCTAGAATAACCCCGTAGCTGTGAGTAAATTCTCCGGAGGATTTATTTTGACAGCCTTCTGTATAAACTATTCAGTGTTTAGTGCTCACATGGTGGCAATATTTCCTCTATCCTGCATTATCCTGCTGGTAAATGATTACAGGACTTTGTTCTCACGTGACTCTCTCTGATGCTCTGTAGTACTTAGATATCAGGCATTACTTTTATGCAAATGGAGACACAAAAGTAACACGACCTTTTGCAATATCAATTGTGGAAGCACCACTTTAAAAGTAAAAAAAAAAAAAAAAAAACACTATAAAGCTGGAATAATGGTAGTGCGGTGATGGACACGCTTGCCAGTGTGTACGTTGGTCATGTGTTCAAATCTCCATTCAGGCGGGTAGTAAAAAAAAAATTAACCTCGACTCTCAGGTCGATTCAATCTTAAAATGTGTGCCAGGAAATATTCAGGGAAGTAAAGGCGACCAGCGTGACTACAACATCACTGACCGAGTACCGATTAGTCTACACAAATATGGAGGATAAGACCATATGCCAAATGCACCTCCAGGCATTGAAAACGATCCATTAAAAAAAATACCGTAATACATAACAGCAGAGCAGCCAGGAATTGTTTCAGATATGGTAATAAAATGTATACCTGTGGTGAAGTGATTTCGGTCACAGACCGGGAAAGTAAAATACCGTTGTGTTACATATACAGGCATACAGACATATCATTACTTCAGGCGCCAGCCAGCACTGTGTTCGTTTGACGGAATCTCAGGAAAGACCTCTGCCATACTTTCTCGTACAAAACGAATAACTGGCCACTATAGGCCTGAAGGATCTAGTAGGTAAACTCGGTTCCTAGAGATACAGTGACAAGAAACCGGGATGTGGAAAAACCGGTAGCCTTTATCGACCTACTACTCACAAATCATAGATAAAAGATGTCCATCCAAAATGGGCACTAATAGTTTGACAAATATATTGGTATATCCACCGAGTATGATTCCTACTAAATGACAGTTCGGTTCAAATGTCCATTTAACGAGAATCCAAATAAATAAATACATCCTTTTAACTCTTTCTCTGCCAAGCGCCCTTACATCGCCACAGATGACAGACGGTGACGCCCGTGTGCCCTTTAAACGCCACAGTATAAGCAGTGGTTCATTTGTCCCCTTTCTTATGTTTCCGCAATTTTTAGTTAACTTCGGTAACTTAAAATTAAGTCAGAAATATTTCACACTGTGAATTAGGCCGCTGGTAACCATATTTGTTCTTAGAAAGCTCTTGATTCTTGATTCTAACTGATTGTTTTGATTTTAACATTGAAATGAGAACAACTTCTGGTTTTAGACCTCATATATTTTAATAAAATTACCGTTGTAAACAATTTTATATTATAGTTATAGTGATTTCAAGGACTTTGTGAAAGATTCTAAAACTGAAACCACGTGCAGTATTTAGTTAGTCAGTTAGATTATTTCGTAGTAATGGAAAGCGAAAGTTCGTCATAATATTTCATAATATGATGGCACATATCGAATTATGAATGCGCTGATGGGCCACATTTATGCCCCTGTTTTGCCTGTCACAAAGTATTTAAGGAGTATTTAAATAATTAAATTTAAAAGAATAATAATTATAATTAAATAGAAAATAGTGTTTATATTCTTCTTCTCAGTACAATCTGAGTGGTGTGTTACTGACATTTTCCATTTTGTGTGAAAATTATGTGCTTCAAAATATTATTTTTTAATTATGTTTTATTGGTGTTGTTGTACAGTTCTTGTGGTATTATTGAACAAAAGTGGTGTGTGTAACAGTATTCAGCAAATTTAACTGGATTAGCTGCAGTGGATTATAAATACCGCCTTGGTAAGTGAAATTGTTAAATAATTTTTAACCTTTAAAAAATTTCAATTGTTATTATTAAATCTCTCGTTATTGTCATAATATTTCTAACCTATCAATTAATTGTTAACACAGTCATGTTTCCTTTGCAATCCCCTTTAATTTGATATATAATAAAATATATCTGCTACCATTTTTACCATTTTAAAAGCATTATTGTGACACACTCCTATTTCCAATTTTCTGCCATGAATTTCTGTTTGGTCAGTACCCAATTTTTGTTTGACACCGATAGAGTTAAATGGCTATCACATTTCTAGAGAAAATAGCTGGGCTGGCAAAATCCAGCATTGGTTGGACAGGTGTCCAAATCTGATCCACCTTCCAAGAAAGAATGGGAATATGCTGCTCTTCAAGTGTTCCAGGGATGGTGTTATGCGGAGACATGCTGCTCGACTTGTAAACTAATGCGGTAGTCACTAATCAAAATCCTGACCTGGAAATATACAGCAAGTTAATCTATAACAGAACCTCTGAGACCGTGCTGAGGTATTGAGCCGCTGATTGTGTGGATGTCATTTGAGTTCCACATTTACGAATTGCATCCAGCTGGCCTTTAAAGGCGCATCCTGTAATGAGCGAGATGCGCTTTGTATAGAGTTGAGGTTAAACAGCCATGTACACGATGTGACGATGCCTTGGGTGAACTCCGTACCAGAGCAGCGTGTGTCGACTCTACTTGTATGGAAGCCTCCCTGAATGACGGGGTATGGCCATGTTCTGGACGGGTCAGTTGAAGCGGATCCCTTATAGATGGAGAGGCGAATGTGGGGTCATCACTAAGGCCATGGAATGTCATACGAAACTACTCAGGAAGGCTAACCCAGCAGTCAAAAATGTGGGAAAGAAGTCGAGTCTCGGCCGAAATACCATGGTTCTGCTTTATATAAACAGATACAATGTAATTACATTCAAAACAAACATAACAAATAATGGACGAACAAGGAAGAAGAAGAACACACTTAAGACGCTAGAAGGAATTAGTATGGAGTGAAAATGAGAAAGATAGCATTAAGCTGAGTTGAGTTAAGAACCGACATCACAGCACTCGTGATATTTCCATACGTGCTCCGTCATCATCTTCACTAGTTTAGTTTAGTTTAGTTTAGTCGTTGGATCAACATCACGGCGCACGGTTTAACCCATAAGTGCTCCGTTTTCCTCCTAACTCAAATCTGAGTCTGGAGAAACTCAGCTCAATGCACGAACTCCGTTGCATCGGCGAGGATCCTGAAATACTTTGGGTAGATTTGTAACTCGAAATTTTGCCCGGGCAGCGCCGTTAGGCTACTCTTTTTCGATTTCCAACTGCCAAGGGATTTTTTACGAGCGCAACAATACACACGGGAGTCCGATCTCACTACCCAGAGACCAGGGGAAATTTTATTACTGGAAGTCCAGGTGGATTTAAAAAAAAATAAATCCCGGTCCTCACCGGGGCCTGAACCCGGGACCTCCAGCACTCGAGGCAGACACCATAGCTCGAAACTACTCATCCCCCATAATCTTCACTAGCCAGTGAAGCGTCCTAATACTAATTGTACCAGTTGTAGTATGATTGTGTCTGTGTGACCTTTCAACGAAGTAAAAGATAACGTTAAAAATATAAGAGTGTAATTCTATAATGAACAATGTATGTCACACAGGAAATACAAATGACATCATAACAGATAATCAATTTAAATGACATGAAATAAGGTTATAAAAAATTACCTAACTTTAAATTAGAGCTATCAGTCAGAAGCGAGGATGAATTAGATAAATATCTACTAGCCACAGTCGACGACGTGTGTAGTCTATTTAACGTCAGAGTGGCATTCAGTCACAATGCATGCCATTCTACCAGTTGAACACACACTCTTACACAACAGCTCAATATAACATCTGTGGCTGTCTACCACTTGTTTACCAAGTTGTACCACTTGTACCACACATTAGCAAAGCAATTATTCCATCAAAAACATAATTCTATATGAAACAAAGCAGCCCAAACAAGTCTGTAAATACCAGTACACGAAAAAGAATATTCCAGAAACCAACGCCTAAATAAAATGCATGAATAAAAAAACAACAACCCAGTAATGCTTTGTCACTAGCTTTCTGAGCTTAATTCTGTTTCTCCTGAAAATATCAATATGACGATGATAATGATGATGATGAACGATTAGGGCAAGAAAAGTGAGAAGGAAGCATTAATGACCATACTATCTGAGGTCATGAAACAATGATGAAGTAATCATTAAAAGGGCTAACGATAAATCCAAGGCTTGATGCTTACACTAACAACTTATCAACGCCAACTGACTAAATCATTGCAGGAGCTACCGCATGATGCTAAAGCAATTTGAACAATCAAACTTTGTATGTGAACAGCAGCTTTCATATTTTTATTAGCATTTTAATATATTGACTATTTTACTATCTGTTTAGTAATGTTAACAGTCTATGTTCAGTATATAACGCTAATACAATGCTAGATTTTGTTTCATCATCGTCATTATATGCCAGCGACTCAGTTCATCCAGCATATTTTTTTTCCTTGGTCTGTCTCTCCCTCTTTCCCCCCTGATATTGCTAGTTGTCCCGATGTTCATCAATGTCCGTATTCTCATCACATGACTAAAGAATAACGTTTGTCTCTGTCTTATAGTTGTATGCAATTCTCTAATTTCCTTTGCGTCATACAGGCAATAGTTGTTAGTAACTCTGTCAATCCAAGGTATTCGCAACATTCGTCTCAGGAACCACTTCTACATTACTTCCAAGCTCTTCCACAATTCGTTCATTCATGTTCCATATTCACTGCCATACAGCAAAACATGTTCTATATAACATTTCACATTTATTAAAATGTAACACCAATAAACTACAGAACAGATATATCAAAACATAGAGCAATTCATTTTCTCTAGCAATTGACATTTTCATCCGGAATAGTTCAGCTTTCGATTGACTCAATTCCTTTATAAAATTCCGTTAATAAAGTATCGACCACAGTTAATTTGTTACTTCCATTTCACATTTCCATTTTTGCAAAATCTATACATGTTGTCAATGAATGGATTTAAAAACAACTAACTTTCTTACACGAACTTATGAAAAATGAGATAGAAGACTACATGTCTCCAAAAATTCCCGCAAACGTCTTTCTTAAATTCTTCATAGTGTCTTCTTCATCTTTACTGGCCATTCGTGTCATGCCATGAGGTCCAGTACCGGGCGTTGGAAAAGGTTGAGGTGGTGGATTACTGAGATGAGATGGCTGGTTTCCAGACCCCAGCTGGCCACTAGGCGACCCCCTCATCTGGCCTGGCTGCGACTGTATGGATCTGAAATATATTACAGCAAAACTGAACGCTTTTGTCATATTAACATAGTGCATTGAAATCACATCATGTGAGATGAGATGCGTGAGAAACGCAGCTGGAAACACACACAGAGATAGAGAGATAAATGATAAACTAAGAACAAGTGTAGAGATAACACATATTATTGACTTCATAGAACACCAAAGATTTTAACACGTTAGAATGTAACAAGATCAACCAGAGACTAGAGCGTTCTGCGTGTGAATGTCGGGATAAATGGCAAGAAGACTACGCAGAAAGAGTTTGCTAGATGGAGTAAAAAAGACAATGAAGAAATCACACGTGACGTTAGTACAAGCAACAAGACTAGCGAAACACTGAAAATTATATCTGCCTCCTCTTTGCTACGGTTCAATGTAAAAGCAGTAGGACAAAGGGAGAAGGTAGAATTAAATAATCATGCGTTGATTGGTCTTGTTGGTTGGTTGGTGAATCCTCTAGGCGTTTGAGTAGGTAGTTACAGATAAGTGAGGCGAGGGGGAGGTGTGTAGGGGGGCTGAGTGGTCTCGAGGTATGGTGTCGGCCTCGAGTGCTGGAGGTCCCGGGTTCAGGCCCCGGGGAGGGCCGGAATTTTGTTTTCAAGAGGACTTCTAGTAGCAAAATTTCCCCTGGCCTCTGGGTAATGAGATCGGATGCCGGTGGGTATTGTTGCGCACGTAAAAAATCCCTTGGCAGTTGGAAATAGAAAAAGAGTAGCCTAACGGTGCTGCCCGGGCAAAATTTCTCTTTAAAAATCTACCCAAAGTATTTCAGGATCCTCGCCGGTGCTACAGAGTTCGTGCACAGAGCTGAGATTCTCCGGGCTCAGGCTTGAGTTAAGAGTAGAACGGAGCACTTATTTCAGGATCCTCGCCGGTGCTACAGAGTTCGTGCACAGAGCTGAGATTCTCCGGACTTCGGCTTGAGTTAGGAGTAGAATGGAGCACTTATGGGTTACACCCGTGTGCCGTGATGTTGATCATCGACTAAACCAGGGGTGGGCAAACAACGGTCCGCGGGCCACATGCGGCCCGGCAACTGATATTATGCGGCCCTCGAGGGCATTTAGAAAAAAACAATTACTTCGTTTTTAAGTTATTTGGTTGAAAAACGTGCTCCAGATTTCAAGAATATTGTCAAATATTGCAAGCAATGTAGTCTGTTTGTGTCTAAATTAAAGTCATTGATAGATAATTTTAAAACATATATATATATATATATATATATATATATATATATATATATATATATATATATATATATATATATATATATGTGTGTGTGTGTGTGTGTGTGTGTGTGTGTGTGTGTGTCATAATAGAAAATGTTTTAAATATTGTTAACAAATTAGTAAACGATTTTGTCTATATTGTACATTACACTGTATAAGTGTATAAACAAATTCGCATATCCTTTACAAGACATCGCTGTCAACATCAGCATCTTTCAGCTGATTGTTGATTTCTTGGCAAAATTACGCTCAGTAGTTTGCCATTGCTTTCTGAGCGACCGGTTCAAATACCCCATAAGTTACCGACGCGGAGAGAACCGTTACCAATTCTCGCGCAATGTCACGTTACTTACGAGAGTATACGAGATTAAGGAGAAAGTAGTGTAACCTCTAGATCAGAGAGACCGATAAGTGAATAAGTAAAGTAAAATTGCAATAATTAGTTATTTGTACTGTTTAATAACCCAGAAATAATTCATAATTACTAATTGTGATAGGTTGCTGTAAACAAAGTGGACATAATATATATGCACACCCCCCCCCCCCCCCCCCAATAGCTTTGCATTTGTCAATGTGGCCCTACGCACAAAATGTTTGCCCACCCCTGGACTAAACTAAACTAGTTACAAATAAAGAATTCTTCTACACACCTTCAGGTGTATTGGGCGCATGGAGCTACACCCATAATCTTACAGAACAATCGACACACGACTGGTCATGTGGTCAGTAACACGCCGGCTGCCTTCGCTCCCGAAGATATTTCTAGGTACCCATGTACGCTGAGTAGACCAGTCAGTTTTATGCCTCGATGCAGATCAAACCCTTGACCAATGAGCCCGGAAGACGAAGGTCAAGCCATTACGCTACCGCGGTTCCAAAGAACACTGAGCATTAACTCTTAATTATGATGCATTAGCATCAGAGCCCTGCAGATGGCTTGCCTCTACCAGAGTGAGATTGGTGTAGAGACTTTCCTCCAGACTCCGTATTGAAGTGCTACCAGGGACTGTTATACAGAGCTGTCCTTCCCCTACTCAAGCATAGAAACTAGCGGGGTGTGCAAGTAAGCTACTGGAACTGAACATCTACGAAGATGCATATTAGTGTTTAATCAGGTCATCATTCAGCACAAACGGACTGGCTGGTATTGGGGCCTGTGTTGGTAATATTTCCTTCACAGGGTCAAGGTATTTCAAAGCAAACAAACAGTGACAAGATGGAAGGTAATATGTTGATAATGACAATTTATATTAATATGTGGTCTATATCAGTGGTTTCCAGACCAGTTATAAGTGGACAAGAAAGTAAACAATTCGCAACGACATTCCAAAAGGAATATTCTATTAGGTGATCATGTTAGGTCTATAGTTAGATCTAAAATGTCAATGCTCGAGCAGCACACGAAGCCTGCTATGTCAGAATCATTGTGAGAGCTGTTACTTTCAGAGAGAAGTTTGTGTTACTTATTGTTAGAGATTAGTAAGTACATCTGCAACATTGATAATTTTTCATACTTAGAAATGTTCCTGTCTGAATTTTGAATAAAATAGGTAAAATTAATTGTATTAGTTACTTTGATAAAATGCATAAAAATAAATGATCGCTTGTTAATAACAAAATTAACACTTAAAAAATTCGATGCAGGCCAATTGATTTCTGGATGTGTTATAAGTAGACTAAATAGATGATTGCATGGTTGATTAGTTGTGAATCTTCTGGAAAACTGGGATTTGTATATGGTAACGACGATGCATTGACGTTCAGGTGGTCGGGTAAGCAATGAAAGTTGCTTGCATCTATTAGATTGAGGTTCGTGTAGAGATTGTCCTCTCGACTCAATACCAAAGTAATATTGTCTAGGGAAATGGGTTGCAGAGCTCTCCTTCTCCTCTACAAGCTCAGACACCAGCAGGTGTGCAAGATCGGTACTGGAACTTGTCATCCGAAGAGAGGCATAGTAACATGAGGTCAGGTCTTGATTAAGGACACACGGACTGGCTGGGAGTGTGTCTATGTGGTAGTGTTTCCTCCACAGGCTTAGGTAGTATACTGTCAACATAGTTAAACATAATGCCCTAAAGGAAGGTAAGAAAGTAAGATTTTCTCATATACATTCAATAAAGGATTCCCCCATTTGAAGATCATGCAATACCCTTATTTTCCATGATCGAATAGCACAGAATCAAGATAAACTATGATCCAGTAACACACATCATTTAAATATAGAAATGCTTTCATCATTTAAAGTATCAACTTTTATCTTTACGTTAAATTACTCATGACTATCCCACTGTGTCCATTTATTAGTATACCATTGTACGAAGACAAGAAATTTATCATATGTTTTATATGTTAATCTGCATCCTTTATTGTAGTAGCCCTGACGATTTTTTGGGGTTTGGTTTTGATCTTGCTTTATGTTGGGCGTTTCTAGTTTTCAATTAGATGGCAGATTTCTTGCGTTCCAGAACATGCAATGGTAACCCCCTATTTCCCACATGAACGGGTTAATATATGAGCTGTGGGAGTGTAATGACGCGTGCACAGGCTTACCAATACTGTGGTCCTTCTTCAGTAATGGCCTGGTTTCTTTTCCAGCCGAAGCAGCTCGGGGGTTGACACATCTTCACAGAATGAGTACCAGGGATGTCTCTGAGAAAGTAAAGACAGTCAGCGTGATACTGACCATATGGCCCCTTATGTGAAGGTTGATCTTTTACAATTTCGATCTAGCACCACAATCCCGGCAGTCTTGGTGCCACAGTGGCTGCAAGGACTGTCCTTCGGCCTGATGGTCATGTGTTCAAATCCCCATTGAGGTGGAGATGTTTTCAGAAATGGGCCCGGGCTACCAGGTTGATCCAGTCTAACACAGATACCAGGAAATGTTATGGAAAGTAAAAGTCGCAGGCGTGATTGACCACGTGACCCATGAAATGCCGCCAGATCTATAAAAATATGTGACCAGCACCACATAGCCAATACGCCTTAATTCGTGGAAGGAATCACTGCTAGTATTTACTGCAAGTCTCATATACACCGCAGAAACTGTGGGCAGAAACT
The DNA here is from genome assembly GCA_014155875.1 of Cepaea nemoralis. Classification (NCBI taxonomy): domain Eukaryota; kingdom Metazoa; phylum Mollusca; class Gastropoda; order Stylommatophora; family Helicidae; genus Cepaea; species Cepaea nemoralis. The sequence continues at coordinate 93,186 of JACEFZ010007215.1, read as the reverse complement.
GTAGCTCACCTTGTCAATGAATTACTCGAACTGATCTGTGAAATCTTTCAGGATTTACATGGGTATACTAACAGGTTCGTGCTGGAGATGAGGGGAAACGAGCGAGCGGAGCTGTTAGCTTCAAGAACATCAATAGCTTCGAACACTAACAATCCTACAAGGGATATATATGAATGATATCTATGTTAGTTGCATGTTCATTGCAGGACGTTGGAACGAATCAAGACGTTTATTGGCTGTTTGTGATTAACTAGGCAATTCTATATTCAACGATTTGCCATTGAATTTTGAACGGCCGACATTTAAACAAATTTCAACGCAAAACGATTTGCTTCTAAATCGTCTTCGGCGGAATGAGAACCGATATGTCGGTGAATTGTGAAACTCCGTTCATCAATCCTTAAGCCACAGATGCCAACGACAATCTATGATCGACTGCTAATTGAAGGCACAATAACAAATAAAACAACATATCAGAGCATACTTGAGTTTAGATTTGAGTGTGGCTCAAGCAAGGAAAGACGTATAATGGGGCGAATCTGAGGAGTTTACAACCAATTTGTTACTGGGGCAACCAGCATCTATCTACACTTGACATTCCCTGAGGGAGACGGAGTTTATGCGTATTTTTCCTGAGTGTGTGAGGAGCGGCTGGTCGAGTGGCTAGAACTCCGTCGGGAGACCCG
>JACEFZ010007215.1:0-87500 GCA_014155875.1 Cepaea nemoralis | reverse complement strand
TGAATTAGTTTGGTCTTATTAAAAAGCTGGCGCTTGTGGAGTGGCAGTAACCGGAGACGTTTATATAGGTTAGAATTGTCGGTAAGCTTTTCACCATTAATTAAACGCACTGCACTTTTCTGGAGTGAATATAGGCGTTTTGTTATTGATTTGGAGCATCCATCCCTGGATTACGCTTGAGTTCAAAACTAGCTACCCAAAAAATCTCAATCTGTTCCCCCAGTTTTTTCTACATTATTTTTCCAAATAGATGTATGATTCTGCATCTTGAAGTGAGCTTTCACCAAGGGAGATCGGGTTATATGCTTGTTTATTCTCCATATCTTTGTTTTTCCCCACACGAACCGGCGATGTGATTTAAGGGATAGTGAGACGCGGAGTTTCTTATTCCCCGTCATTCCAAGGTGTGGATTCGAAATCGAATGCGGGAGATTTGTATGAAGAACGCTTTGCGTTGATGTTTATGGTATGAGACGTCGGCCGTTCAGAAAGCTATTGAAAACTAGTGAACATAAAATGTATGTAGGAAATTACAGTCAATGAATTCTGAATGGATTGAAACGTTCTGTAAAGTAGATGCAACTAAATCGTTATGCATTTTCAGACCTAATTGTTGTGACTATCATCAAGTGTGATTAGTCTGTCCTGCATCTGAGTACTTGTGTGAGTGACAGAAGTGCAATGTCTTCGGTGAAGTACAAATTATCAAGTTGCTTTATTAGGAGCCCATCGCATTCGATATCTGGCTGGAAGTGTACCGCCTATACAGAAACTTTATTACACAGGTTTCCTTCCGATCTCTACGCTCTCATAACCAGAGGAGTGTGAAAGCCCCGTACTTGGAACTTCACATCTGCGAAGAGACGTGGCGATCTTTGGACCCATAATCAGACTAGGAAACCCAGTTTATGTATGGGCCGTACCACGAATATACACTTCAAGGTCTTGACCAGCTGTTAGTGTGATACCAGGTCCCGGTCTTGCGGTCTCAGTGACCCGGTTTAGTCAAATTGATCTGACAGTCACCGACGACCCTCTTGAGGCCATCACAGAAACAGGAGAAATAAATCAATAGGCATTGAGCCGGATTCATAGAACACAAGGGGATGTAGCTTCTGTCTTATTCTGTTGTTGATGGTTGTTGGATTCAAAAAACACAAGAGGTATTTTCTTGGTTATGTTCCTCTAAATTACGGCAGTGATCTTGTCATTTGGAAACAACAAGTTCGAATTCTCTCGTGTCACCAATATCTCGGTTGCTTAATATGTATTCTGATTTCTGCTCCTTATCTCCAGTACGTGGCCATCAACATCTAATAGCTAAATCTTAAGAGTCAATCTTTCATTTAACTCTCTGTCCTATACAATTGGAGAATTGGAGAGCTCTTTGCTGCTAGCCACAGTGAGATACAGCAGGGTACCCACTTACCCGGGCAATTTATAAGATTCTTATAGGCTGAGGAAGTATGTAGTCTTCAACTTAAGTTGATGTGGAAAGCATATCATGCATCCCAACAAACTTAGCATGGCAGCGGAATGAGTCTAGGGAAATGGTAAAGCATCGATACAATGAGAGCATAAAGATCTGCTACATGATAATGCCCAATACGAATCCTACCTAAACGAGTCAATCTTATGACTATAACTTCTTATACCCCAGACATCTATTATTATTGTAACCTACACTGTCACGATTATAACTATAACTTCTTATACCCCAGGCATCTATTATTGTAACCTACACTGTCACGCTTATAACTACAACTTCTTATACCCCAGACATCTATTATTGTAACCTACACTGTCACGATTATAACTATAACTTTTATACCCCAGGCATCTATTATTATTGTAACCTACACTGTCACGATTATAACTATAACTTTTATACCCCAGGCATCTATTATTGTAACCTACACTGTCACGCTTACAACTATAACTTCTTATACTCCAGACATCTATTATTGTAACCTACTCTTTCACGATTATAACTATAACTTCTTATATGCCAGACATCTATTATCTTAACCTACACTTTAACGTTTATAACTATAACTTCTTATACCCCAGACATCTATTATTGTAACCTACACTGTCACGCTTATAACTATAACTTCTTATACCCCAGACATCTATTATTGTAACCTACACGTCACGACTGTCACGATTATAACTATAACTTCTTATACCCCAGACATCTATTATTGTAACCTACACTGTCACGCTTATAACTATAACTTCTTATACCCGAGGCATCTATTATTGTAACCTACACTGTCACGATTATAACTATAACTTCTTATACCCCAGACATCTATTATTGTAACCTACACAGTCACGCTTATAACTATAACTTCTTATACCCCAGACATCTATTATTGTAACCTACACTGTCACGATTATAACTATAACTTCTTATACCCCAGACATCTATTATTGTAACCTACACTTTAACGCTTATAACTATAACTTCTTATACCCCAGACATCTATTATTGTAACCTACACTGTCACGATTATAACTATAACTTCTTATACCCCAGACATCTATTATTGTAACCTACACAGTCACGCTTATAACTATAACTTCTTATACCCCAGACATCTATTATTGTAACCTACACTGTCACGATCATAACTATAACTTCTTATACCCCAGACATCTATTATTGTAACCTACACTGTCACGCTTATAACTATAACTTCTTATACCCGAGGCATCTATTATTGTAACCTACACTGTCACGATTATAACTATAACTTCTTATACCCCAGACATCTATTATTATTGTAACCTACACTGTCACGATTATAACTATAACTTCTTATACCCCAGACATCTATTATTGTAACCTACACTGTCACGCTTATAACTATAACTTCTTATACCCCAGACATCTATTATTGTAACCTACATTGTCACGCTTATAACTATAACTTCTTATACCCCAGACATCTATTATTGTAACCTACACTTTAAAGCTTATAACTATAACTTCTTATTATACCCCAGACATCTATTATTGTAATCTACACTGTCACGCTTATAACTATAACTTCTTATACCCCAGACATCTATTATTGCAACATATACTGTCACTGCTCGTTTTTTAATAATGGGTTGAAAAGGCAAGATGATTGACTTTATTGCACCAGGTTTTATCCCATATGATTCAGTCTCTTTCCACAGGGCGGCCTGCGGAGAGCATCACACAAATCACGAATTGGTAGCTCCAGAGACGACCCCCGGAGTTTCCGAAAAAATTGCACCCGTGAACCGAACGAAGTAGCCCGGAATCGAACCCGCAAGTTTCGGGGCGCGAGGCAAGCGACATAACCACTTCGTAATGGAGACTCCCAGCCAATGCGATAATAATTCCAGCTCCAAACAGCTGTAACTTTACGTGTCTTTAACCAGAGAGTTACCGTTTTATTTACAAGTAACAGCTACAGATGACATAATAAATTAGTGGGACTCACAGTCCCCCATCATCCTTCCATTAGGTCAGTCGGTCAGAAGATTGCTGTTGAAGTGGTTTGGTCATGTCCCCCAATGCCTCCAATTTAAAGCACCTATCTTTAGGCATGCATGCATGCGTGTGTCATGTAGTTTTTTCTAGGTCCGCCTTTATGTCTCTTTTCCTGGATCTTGCATCCTGATCTCGGCCAGCCTCTATGTTCTATGCTGAACTATTACCTGATTTCACCCTGATACGCCCCTCTCCACAGGTGTGAAGTTCCACAGCCGGTTTTGCACACCTGAAGGTTTATAATCTTGGAAAGGGGAAGGAGAAGGCTGCAACACGTAGCCGTGGCGATGGTGCTGTGATTCTGGGTGATTACACCAGCTTGATCCCAACAGATGCAAGTCGTTTTCTGAGTGTCTACACCAGCTTGATCCCAACAGATGCAAGTCGTTTTCTGGGTGTCTACACTAGCTAGATCTCAACAGATGCAAGTCGTTTTCTGGGTGTCTACACCAGCTAGATCCCAACAGATGCAAGTCGTTTTCTGGGTGTCTACACCAGCTGGATTCCAACAGATGCAAGTCGTTTTCAGAGTTCATAGGATCTGAGCGTCAGTCCGTTGGGCGTATGAATTACGACGCAGTCTATCAGAGCATTTATAATAAATCAACGAGGCATCTAACCTACCAACCAAATAACTAACCTATCAATCAACCAACCGACCAAACAACCCTCCATTAATTATAGTAATAGTAATATATATGTATCATGTTATAACCATACCAATGTAAGCATATTTTTGAATGATATACAATATTTATCTATTTTCGGCAACGACTTTAAGATAAATAAGACGTGTAAGTGAAATTGACAACACTTTCAATTTTAATTCAACGTACACACGAAGACAGATTATTGTTACCTCAAGGACTGTGCCACCGGCCTGCACAAAGTTTGCATTTTAGCTAGGACCAACTCGGAAATGAGCCTCCTGTCGTCCTCTTGAGCCTCTCCCAAGAGCGTCATGGAAGAACCGTTCACCTGTGTACACACAATGCAGCGATAGATGATGCCCATATATAGAAGTGTGATTCAGCATCGTCGTGATCACAGGAAGTGCTGTTACCTGTACACTTACTTGCATGCCAAGACAAAATTAGATAGAGTGCTGCTTTGACGTGTCTGAGAGGTGTTTACAACAGCCGCTGTTGAGGTGACTGTTAAGGTGAAGGAGATAATGTGATGTGGAAATCACTTCCGTTAGCAACAAACGTTGTTCCGGGCTATTAAAGCTTATTCATATACTCAATTACAACCACAGGATCTATAAATATGCTGCTCCCGACTATATACGTACTTGCCTGTCTGCCAATTTGTCTTTATGTCCAACAGCCAAACCTTATGTCAGTCTGTCTTCCTGTCTGTCTGCCTATTTCTGTTTCTGTTTATCTTCCAGCTTGCCCACCTGTCTTCCTGTCCGTTTGTATATCTATTTAACTGATTGTCTATCTCTCTATTTATGTTTTCCTGCCCGCCCGCATGTCTGTCTATTTATCTATCTCACTACGCACCCCTCACTATGCTATTTATCTATCCATCTTTCTCTCCATACGTAAGTCCAACGTAGGACGGATGCTTGGTCGATCGGTCGTTTATCTTCCCACTCATCAGTCTATCTGTGGTCGGTCTCTTGCCTCTCTGTTTACTATTGTTTTCTTGTCTGTCTCAAGTGTCTTTTTAATAAAATGCTTCAATGTGTTTCTTTTTATCTTATAGTTTATGAAACGTTATATCTTTCTGTATCTGTGTATAGACGCGCATATTATTAATATTTTGAACACTGGCATAACGAGAAACGCAGGAAAATAGGTTGAGGGAAAAGTCAACTCATGAATTATTACTTAAAACAATTATTAGAAGTCTAGTATATATCTACACTAACCGACAACATAGACAAAACTTATATGTTTATTTTGACCCCCTAAGATCTAAACTATTTCAAGAATGTTTTCACTATTGCCCGCGATTTAAACAATTCACAAACATGCCAGTAACAACATTGCTCACAGATGCGGCAAACCCAGGCATAGTTTCCTTTCCAGACATTGCTAAACATAATTAAGCCCAGCGACGATCACGCTAGATCGATCAAGCAGACGATCTCGCTCAATTTGGCCAGTCAGCAATTCGATTCCTGTCCGAGAGTTGCTGACAATCCGTCTACTCAGAACCTGTTTGACATTGGCAACAAGGCAATGCTGAGTTTCCGTGACAACGAATTTCTAGATCTTTTGTACGCTGAAGATATCTAACGCTTGTAAATCGATCACATGTGTATTGTATTTCTAGCAAATTTATTTCATGACAGTATGGGCCTGTTTTGGCAGGTATGGGTATCATTACGGTACCACCGTTTAAAAAAAAGTTAGTTGCATATCATGTATACAGAACGTCGTATTTAAGCCTAGCATTTATCGGCTGTTTGTTCAAAGGCAGTCATTGGCAACACGGGATGCATACTGACCAACACAAATCTGTCAACTGTAATGAGAAAAAGAATGTTAAACTGCTACATTGAACCTATACTGTTAAATATGGATGTGAAACGTGAACAATAAACAGACAAGCTGAGAAAAATCGAATGATAGTCGAAATTGGAAAATAAACAGGATACCATGGACGTTGAGAAAAACGGATGGGCAAGTAAAGTCCCACAAGAACCACATACAAGCAATAAACGTTTTCAAGAAATTAGGCGTAGACGATCAAAGTTTATTGAGCCCATTATGAGGAAAATTGAAAAAAAAAGGAAAAACTTAGTGACAAATTGCAATATTTATTGTGAAAGACCAAAGAGGAAGGCAGCGAGATACATATTGATGGGCAAAGACTAAAGGAGAGGGCGGATAGATAAAAATCTGGATGGCTTGGCCACATGCATTATCGAGACAAGAACGCATGCCTGCTCCAAGACTCATGTTATCGTGAGATAGCGAACAATAACCGCTCACACCTATCGGTATGACACATGATAGTGAGGGGTGTCATTGTTTTCTGAAGACATACTCTCATAACTTCGAAATCAACGCAAGGTGACATGCTCCCAAATCGCCTGCAGTAGATTTGGAACTCTCGACCGGTATATCGTGGAATTAGTGCTAGCATCAAGGAGGAATGGTTACACAGCTATCTGATTCCCTTGCCGAAGCCTGACAAAGACCACACAAAAATTCAGGGATATCGAATTATAACCATGCAGAATACAATAGGCAAGCTGCTGGAGAAGGTAATTGCCAGGAAAATATCAAGCCAACTAGAGAGGCAAGGTGTTTTCCCACCTACCCTGGGTGGGTACCGTCCAAAAAGAGAAACCTGGACCAATGCAGCAGTCTTTGCCCATGATGTCTATGAAGGTTTCCACTCAGGCACTGAAACCGTTGCTGCAGCGATTGATCTTGAGGACGCATACAACAGAGTACCACTGGATTTTTTTTAATGTTTCAGCTTCTTGAACTAGACGTAAGTCCATTCCTCCTTAGTTGGATCGCTGCAGCCCTCTACCAACGGAAAGTAGTTTTTAGATGTGGCAGTTGGACTTCGGAACCAACAACAATATATCCTGGCCTACCACAGGGATCACCATTATCTCCGGCACTGTTCAACGCCTACACAGTGAGAATCACCAGTGAGCAGATCACTGGACCTGGCAGGACATTGTCGTATGCCGATGATGTTTTAGTGTATCGTCAGGGTAAGGATAGAGAGGAGGTTGCTGTGGAACTACAAACCGAACTCAATCGCATAAGTACTTGGTGTGATGAAGCTGGGGCAATGTTCAACCCAACAAAGGCAACAGTGACTTGGTTCTCGTTGAATAATCATATTGTCAACAATCCAACACCAACTGTAATGCTGTGTTCAGAGACGGTGGAAAGAACGCAGGCAATGAATTACCTGGGAATACGGTTTGATCGAAGCCTTGCTTATAATGTGCACATAGACCAGGTGATAACAAAGGCCAAGCGGGGTTTGGCAGCGATGCGGGTGATGGCGGCAGCAAACTGTGAGCAGCGCCATCTATGTCTTCTGTACGAGGGGCTGGTCATGTCTGTTTTGGAGTATGCAATGGCAATCCTGACTCTCAGCCATAAGCAGATAGAAAGGATGGAAAGGATACAGAATGAAGCTATGCGCATTATTCTTGGATGTACAAGAGATACAGCATGCAGGGCGATGCGCTACCTTCTTGATTTTCCAACCATTGAAGAGAGAATACAAGTTTGCAGGGCACGCGCCTACCTCAGAATTAACGCAAACACACAACATCCACTGCATAGTGAAATTAGGAAGGTGAAGGGCAGCAGGTTAAAAAGAGGACGGTCTTGGATGGGTCAAGCCGAAGACATTCTTCAACAGGTGTGTTCACTTGAGGACTTAGAACCTGGCGAGGAATGGGTGCAAGTGCCAACAGACTTCTGCACATCCTTTTCAGTTTGCATCCAACTAGATAGAAAATGCAGACAAGAAAATCCGGCTGCTGTTGAGGCTGAAGTACAAGCGTTGATTTTCGAGAATTTGCTAGACGGTGACGCGGTCATCTACACAGATGGGTCGGTCTTCCGACATGTGAGAAGCTCATGGGCCTTTACAGCTCGGGCCGGAGGGAGAATTGTGAAGGAGGACTCTGGTGCTTTCACTGAAACCACAAGTAGCCTGACCATGGAAGTCATGGCAGTAAGTAAAGCAATAACATGGCTCGAGACACAGACATTCACTAGGGCATGTTTCCTTAGCGACTCAATGAACATGATCAAGAGGATAGAGGAGGGGTCGATCCGAAGAGAATGGTTGCTGCCTCTGAAGCGGTCTCGGCTGGCAAAGATTAGTTTCATCTTCGTGCCAGGTCATGCGGGAGTACAAGGAAATGAGCGGGCTGACAAGCTCGCAGGTGAGGCTACTGTGGAGGGCGGACGCGCCATGGACCAGGCTGACATTCTGAATGCTCTACGAGAAGTGAGACTTTTGCGAGAACCAAGTGATGACTGTGAATCTACAACAATGGCCAGACTGCGGGAGCAGCAAATTAAAAGAGGGGTGGCCAAACAAGAACACTACGCAAGCCAAAGAAGATTGATAAACCAACACAGAACTGGCGTCGTTAGCCGCTACATGCTGCGGGATTTGCTGAGGAGGGGATCCGAGCACTTATGGACTGAATGGTTCGATGTGCAACGAGGATGATCTGTCGACTAACTAACTAACTAACTATATCGTGGAATTTTGAAACTGCGTTCACTACTCCAAAATCACAGACGCCGACTGTGTTTACATGCAGTAAATTCAACGTAATCTTATGACAGATAAATGATACATATGTAACTAAGAATACACAAGGCAAGACGAGATTTCACAGCAATATGAAATGTGTGTAAATTATAAGATATTAAAATTAGGAGCGAAAAGAGAATATAATTTCTAACGTCATGTCAGCACTGACGTGTTAATCAAAAATATTCAGAACAAGAAAACAAATTACCGATAAATTACACATATTTCTTTTGCTTCCGCAGAATAGACGGATTAAATTGGTAGTACAGAATCACCATGAGAAGATTCCGGAGAGAACTGGGCATATTTCAATGAATCAGACGACGAGGAAAAGACGCTGCCAGAGAGGACATACTTTAGGAAAACGATAATCTAAGGTAAGTCATAATTCTGGAATCCACAATAATAATGAAATATAGGAAGAACAAAAACATATACATATAGAAGAAAATTACAGATACATTTGGGAAAGATGTGGAAGGAATTAAAAGAGATGCCTAGAAAAAAAAAGCTTTTTTTAAATTGAAGAAGAAGAAGAAGAAGAAGAGGAGGAGGAGGAGGAGGAGGAGGAGGAGATTAAGGTGGAAGAGGAGGAATAGTGAGAGCTTCGTAATCTTATGCCATCATAAAGTGAATTGCGTTACACGCTTTCTTCAAACCGGTGGCTAAGCACATAAAACTTACGTCGACAAGCATTTTTCCGGTTTTCTTTCCCTAGCAATTGACTGTCCCCAGTCTATCTGAAAGGCAGCAGGTATAAATGCCACGCATTCTGGTCCCTATCACTTTCTTGACTTGTCTGATGTGAGAGACCAAACCAGTAGGAGCGCCGCCATGTACATACAACTCCTGGGATCAGTTTTAGTTTAGTCGACGGATCAACACCACGGCACACGGGTGTAACCCATATGTGCTCCGTTCTACTCCTAACTCAAGCCCGAGTCCGGAGAATCTCAGCTCAGTGCACGAACTCCGTAGCACCGGCGAGGATCCTGAAATAGTTTCAATGAAGCAAGGAAGTCTCTCCCCCCCCCCCCCCCCCAGCCCCTAAATACTTCAAGGTGGAGACATAACAGAGGCGCTGTGAGAGTTACCTTGAATTGAACAGACTTCACATTTACTAAATTAACGCAAAAAAAAAAAAAAAAAAAGTTGTTTGCGTATTCTTTCCAGGACGTAGCAGTTCTTCGTCTTCTTCTTCTTTCGTTCGCCTGAAATATGTTTATAACTGCAATGTTGTCTCTTGTATGAATCTAACAGTCTTTTTTAGTTCACCCAGGGGTCATATAGAGTTTATCTTCCACTGTTGTCTCTCTAGGCCAGAAGGTTTGCCTGGATATGTTGTAGTTTGGGCAATCCTGGAGTATGTGCTCTACTGTCTGCGACGCCAAACCACATGTGCACATGGCTGAGTCACCAATCTTGCATTTTGTATACATATGGTTGCGTAATCTATTGTGTCCTGTTCTGAGGCGTAGAAGAATGACCTGTTCTGATCTGTCCATAACAATGTAGTCGTCTTGAGTAGGGTTTGGAGGCCTTCTGACTAATTTGATCATTCTTTTCTTTCGGTGGTAGGTAATGGGCACATCAGGTTGTTTTCTTTTGCTTCTTCCTTAGCCAATCACGTAGCAGTCACCCCCGCATTTATTGGATGTTTGTGATTTCTTGGCAAAAATGTCGCTTAAAAGTCGACAGGATTGACTTCATTGCACCGGGTTTTACCCCACATGGCTCGGTCTCTTTCCGCATCGCGGATAGCGTCGCACAGAGCACGAACTCCGTAGCTCTAGCGACGACCCACAGGAGTCTCCGAAAAATTTAACTCGTGAACCGAAGGACGCGGCTCGGAATCGAACCCACAACCTTCGGAGCCCGAGATAAACGGCTTGACTACTTCGCCACAGAGACTCCGATTTCTTGGCAAGTTTACGTTCAGTAGTTTGCCGGTGCTTTCTGACCAGCCGGCATTCATTCTATTGTATGAAAATCAACACAAGACGGTCTGCTGCCAAATTTCCCACAGCTGTGTTGCGAATGTGGTATGCGGGATTGTGAATTGCGTCCGCAGCCCCTTCATAAGATAGACTGATAAGCTGTTTCTTAGCTATGTTGTATTTCCAGATAGTCATGTAGTACTCATTTTACGGGACCCGACAGACTTCAGTGAAGTCAATATTCATTCATTCGGTAGCATGTCCCTTGCAGAACCTCACTTCCATAACAACCTTCCGGAAAACCTCTCGATCATAAGCAAGATGTGCCGCGTCTGATACACCCATCTGGAGATCATCTGCCACATAATGCACCCATCTTCTCTTTGACCTACCTCTTCCTCTCTTCCCAAGGATATACCTTCCATTATTGTTCTCTCTAAACTTTTGTGACGTTTCAAGTGACCAAAATATTTCAATTTTCTTTGTTTTATCGTCTTTAATACCACCCTTCTTCAATATTCAGCTCTTGAAGTATGAATGAATTTGTTCCTTTATGTATCCAAGATATTCTTAGAACTCGGCAAGAACATTTATATTCAAAGGAATTTATGCGCTGTTCACCTTGTTTAGTAAATGTCCAGGTCTCACAGGCGTATGTTTCAATGGGAAAGATGCATGCTCTTAAAAGACTAAATTTTGTAGTTCTGTCTCACTCCGCAATTTATTCAGTTGTTTTAGTCTTTGAAGGGCAATAGACATTCGTCTTTTAATTTATTTCATTGGTCATCATTGTTGGTGTCAATGACCCAAGATATTCGAAATGTTCCACCACCTCCAATTTTTCCTCATTAACATATATTTCTTTCTCCATAGTAAATTTATCTGTATGTATTAGCTTTGTTTTTGCTATGTTAAGATATAAGTTGTGATTTTCACTATTAAATTTGGTTGAGTCTCCGTGGCAAAGGCGTTATGGACGCGTTTCGTAATTTCGTTTACCTGCGTTCGAAACACAGCTTCGACCGATATGGCAGCAGACCGTGTTGCGTTGGGTTTTAATGTGATGGTATGGGAGCCGGTCTCTCAGAAAGCAATGGCAAACTACTGAACGTAAACTTGCCAAGACATCAACAACAGCGGTGCTGTAGCTGACAGCGATGCCCTGTAAATAGGATATGCCAAAAAAAAAAAATGAGTTGAGGTTATTTGCATTTCTATACTATTCTGTGTTATGGATAGCAATACTGTATCATCAGCATATCGAATCTCTGGTATGTCATGACCACCGATATTTAGGGCGTCATATAGCTCCCTGTTTATATCATCTCTGACATTTCTCACTGTATTTTCGATGTACAGGTTAAACAAATATGGGGGAAGCACATTGCCTTGACGACTCCTGGCTTGATGTCAAACCACTCTGATGTCTCGCCATCTATTCTAACCGCTGCTTGTTGGTCTAGATAGAGAATTTTTATCTGTTGTATTACATGTGACGGAAAGCCCATATTCCTCATGATGTCCCCAAAGTTTCTAATGTTGTACTCAGTCAAATGCCTTTGAATAATCCACAAAACATGAGAATAGGTTTACATTAAATACTCTGCACTTCTATTATTAAACGCATGTTGAGTATGTGATCTCTTATTCCTCTTTCTTGTCTAAATCCAGCTTGAACCATGTTAATCTCTTCTTCCATTTTCTTACGAAGTCTTCTCATTATGATTTTTAGTAACATTTTACTTGCATGACTAACCAGGGCAACAGTTCTATAGGTGGTACATAATTTTAGGTTGCCCTTTTTTGGTATTGGAATGAAGATAGTTCTCTTCCAATCTTTTGGCCATATACCATATTTTCATATCCTTTTAAATAATGCGTGATAGATTTGTGTGCTCTCTTCTCCTCCGCTTTAATTAATTCAGCTGATATCTAATCACATCCAGGTGATTTACCATTCTTCAGGTTCTTTAGTGACCATGCAATTTCATCTAATGAGGGTCCAGGTTCTGTCTCTGCTGTCATTGGTTCATGCTTCTCATTCACTGTCATTCATATCATAATTATACTGCAGTATGCATGCTCTCTTTCTAGAATTTGTTTAGATTCTGTTAAGGTATTTCTCAACTTGTCACAGATAACATTTAATTGAGGTTGAACATTTCTTGTCAATAAATTCATTTCTTTGAACAGTTCGTAATCTCGTCCAGTCACATGATATTGCTCTATTCTGGTACAACAATCTTGTATATATTGGTTTTTGTCCTTTTGTGTATTCTTTCTTATTTCTCGAGTTAAAGATTTATACTTTATCTTGCTATTATCGGATTCACCTTCTTTTTGTTTCAGTTCTAATCGTTGTTTTATTAATTCTAACATGTCGAATATAATCCATGGCTAATGTTACTTTTTCTTGGTCGGGATTAAATCTTTGGCTGCAGTTATCAAGATATCTCTAGCTTGTAATGCCAATTCATTAGGTGTCAATTCCTCCTGTATAGACATTAAGACTCCAAAACAATTCTTCACTTCTACATTGTATGCATTTGGTATTTTTGTGAGATCAAAACGAAGTGGCCTAGGTCTTCGGTTAAGCTTTATGAGTTTGACTTTCACATCTGCTTCTAATAACTGATGATCTGTATCACAGTCTGCACTTCCTAAGGTTTTTGCCGATGTTATATTTGATCTCCATCTTCTTTGTATTAAAATATTAATAGTCAATATACAATAGCAAACGCGTTTAGCTTCACCCAATAATCAAATATAGGCTCACCGTGGTGACAAGACAATGTACAATCCATCACATAATCACAGATAATTTATGAACAGGAAAGGAAAACTAAATTAAATTCAGATACCACCTCATCGCTGTGTAATGTTAGGCCTTCATATATACTAGCTCATGGTACAACATTATGGGATAGTTGTCTCCTAATGGACCACCGAGTGAACTAAAAATACAGCTACTTTCATAAAAGAGACAACATTGCAGTTATAGATATATTTCAAGCGTACGAAAGAAGAAGAAGAACAACCTTCTAATTTCCATACGTTTCTGCTGACAATCTGCGATCCTGTTATGTTGTTTGTCCATAAAGAATGATGATGATCATTAATTTCAACCCCCCCCCCCCCCAAAGTTGTGCTTAATAAAACTCTACTACAACCAAGGAAAGATCGCCGTGCACAGCGGCTATCATACAAACCAACCGACCCGATTAGCATGGGTTCGAATTTGTACCAAGGAGGATTTTAAACATTTATCTGAGCTCTCAGATAGTTAAGTTAGTTGTATATCCTTTACATCCCGTCGCAGTCAACACCAGCTTTTTTTGCTGTTTGTGATTTCTTGACAAGTTAACGTTCAGTAGTTTGCCATTGCTTTCTGAACGACCGGCACACATACCATTGTATGAAAATCAACACAAGGTGATCTGCTGCCAAATCGCCCGCAGCTCTGTTTCGAAAGCGGTGTGCGGGATTACGAGTTGCGCCCGTAACATCTTCGCCATTGAGCCATGCAGACCCAGCTTCAAATATGGAACTAGGAAATATTTTGGGAAATAAAGGAGGTCGCATTGATACTGACCACATCACCCATGAAGTGCCCATTGATCTATACAATATGAGGCTAGCATCAAATGCTCATTACACCTGAAGGTTTATAAAAAGGGTTCTGTACATTTTACCTGATACTACTGGGGAATAAACGCGGACAATTGTGTTATACAGACAAACACATTAACTACTTTGCCACCACGGCATTTGTTATAAACAGTAGGATAGCGAAATAATGATTTTACAGAAGCCAGATTAAGAAATATGAGGTAAAGTGATTAGTTCCCTACGAATACATGTTTTCCACACCCAGTCTCAACTCAAAGTGAATACATGTATTGATCTATATCACCAATCAGAGCACAGGAACCGTTGCCATGCCGTGGTTTCAAACCAGGCACAATAGCTCATGAACGTTTAACAGATTCAGTGGCAAATAAAAAGTAAGTTTGGACCAAACAAAAATGGAAGGCGCAAAATGGGGAGTAGGGGTGCGTCATATTTATGGCTTAAACAAGTTGTAATATGGTAGCAGACATGTATTACATATCCAATTAACGGGGGTTGCTTAGAGAAAACTGTTGTAATGACAAATATTGGACATTGTTTAAGGCGATTTATCATCCCACGGCACTTCATCAGTTAAAAACGTGTAAAGGGCAAGATGGACGACTTCATTACACCGGGTTTTGTCCCATAAGGCTAGATCTCTTTCATCAGGGCGGCCTGCCAAAAGCGTCGCACAAAGCGACGATACCTGGGAGTCTCCAAGATAACTGCACGTGTGAACCGAAGGACGTTGGCTGGAATCTAACTCAAACCTTCGAGTGCGAAGTAGCCATGTAACCAATTGGCCAGGAAGACTCCCTCATGAAAGTGAATCCGCCTAGAAAGGGAGCTAATTGCGCATGAATGTGAAACCGCCAAGGGACTTAATTAATATCCTATTAAAGTGGAGCCCAGCTAACGTCCACGAATGTAAATCCCCTAAGAGACTCAGCTATCCGGACAAAGCTGAGCAAGGAGAGGTGGGTATCCGCAAGTCCCGTTTTGATGAGCACTCACAGAAGACAAGGGCAATAAATAGATATAATAGGGCACATTAGACAACGTAGCCAGGAACAATTATAAGTCGTTGTTTTCTGTTATATAGTGTGTTATATGCTCGCTTTGGCTGAGGGGCAGTGAACGCGTTTCACAATTCCCAGACAAACCGAGCCGAGGGTTCGAAATCATCCGTAGATAATTTTGAAGCAGACCGCCTTTTTATTTCAATAGTATGAGAATTGGTCGTTAAGAAAGCAACGCAAACTACTGAACGTACAAATTGCACTGTAAATCACAAACATACAAATAATTATGGAGTTGATTGAGACGTCGTGTAATGGACATACAACTAACTTTGATAGTGTTATTTGATACCTATTTCAACCTTCTTTCCGTTATTATAGTGTTAATCAATACCCTACTACTGAGTTATTTATGTGGAAACCCTTAAGTAAGTAAACATGTGAATTCAGCGTGCAGCGCTCTGACACAGACTGGGTATACGGTTAACAAAAGGTAAGTAAATGACCCCTGTCTACTCCTTGAGGTTGTTTGAGCATATGGTTTCAACTTCATATTTCTCTACAACTATCGAAGGGTGGTGCGGTGAAGGTCAAACCGATTGCCTTTACATTTCAGACCATTTATTGGTAGCCATTTTGAACAGGACCGACCAGGGTGCTCAGACAACTTACAAAACATCCCCGACTTGATGGGTGTTATAATGTATGATCAGCAGACAGAGAGGTAAGGTTGCTAGTCACTGCACTTCCACAGCTACCATCTTATCCTTACGAGAATATTGGCAATGACCTACTGATGTGTCCAGCTTTGAAACAGATATCAGGAAATTGTTAATTCCACAAAAGCCCGGTTACAGTTTACAATGTATACAAAATAACGCTATAGCTGATGAACACTTGCATGTATCACTACATGCTATATTGAACAACATAACAGCTGTTGGACACTTGCATATATCACTACATGCTATATTGAACAACATAACAGCTGATGGACACTTGCATGTATCACTACATGCTATATTGAACAACATAACAGCTGATGAACACTTGCATATATCACTACATGCTATATTGAACAACATAACAGCTGATGAACACTTGCATGTATCACTCATGCTATATTGAACAACATAACAGCTGATGGACACTTGCATATATCACTACATGCTATATTGAACAACATAACAGCTGATGGACACTTGCATGTATCACTACACGCTCTATCGAAGAACACAACAGCTGTTGGATACTTTCATGTATCATTACACGCTATACTGAACAACACAACATCTGTTTAACACTTGCATGTATCACTACACGCTATACTGAAGAACACAACAGCTGATGAACACTTGCATGTATCACTACATACTATCCATCCATCCATCATGTGCCATGCCGCTAAGCGTGGGCGGTCATGTTTTGCCATCTCACTCGATCAGAGTCGTGGACCAGCTCCGTGTTCCTGTCTCGACCATGCCACGTGGCCAAGACATCCAGGTATTTACTTCTCGGTCTTCCCCTTGGTCTATCGCCTTCGATCTTGCCAGTTGTCACCAAGTTCTCCAAGTCATTTCTTCTCATAACATGCTAAAAACATTTTGACTGTCTACGTCTAATGACTCTTATCAGTGTACGATCTTCATTCGTTGCTTGAAGGACCTACACACTATGTGAAACAACATAACAGCTGATGAACGCTTACTTATGTCTAGTTTAGTTTAGTTTAGTGTCACTACATGGTATATTGAACAACACTACAGCTTTTGAACACTTGCATGCATTACTACTTGATAGATTGAATAACACAACAGCTGATGAATGCATGCATGTATCAACATGACATTGAGTAGAACGGCGTGGACACAGAGAGCGCCGGATCGATAATCACAACATGTTTGTAATTCGGTTTTTGGAAGGCTGCTAAAATAGGCACAGACAACATCGCGTTCTCAGTAACTAGGTGTTAATATTGTATGGCGGTTGAAAGGCCAACACAAACACAATAATAACTGCTACATCAACAAAACGATCAATGTAAGAAAGACACTATAGGGGAAGTACTTTAATTTCATCAAGATAATATCTTCAACGGTGGGGGTTGTGTGGGGAGGACAGCCCGTGGTTGGAGAAATGAAACGGCTCGAACTACAATAAAACTGTAAAAATACAATAAGTAAATCAACAAACACGGAAGGTGATATTGCTTAGCTTTGCAAGAACACTGTAACATGAGACAAAATGGTCACTGCGGCTAGAAAGTCTTCATCAGCACAGACAAAAGAAAAATTACCGATAAAGCTACATTAGAAATATTTTTTAAAGTTACACCGACCCGGTATTTTTCAAGGTCTGGGCTGTGTGAATGTTTTAAAATAAAAAGGAGGATATTCTCCTCTTGGGTAGTAGATCGGGCATATAACCTTCTCGGACAAAAGCGAGAAACTCGGAGGGCTCGAGAGTTAAAGTTCATTGACCGCTGAAAATGGAATATGACAGGCCGAAAAGGGGCCTCTGCACAGAAAACATTAAAACAATGACACATCCAGCCCAGAAATACACATGTATAGGATGTTTGATTATGGTAGAGTTCGTGCTCTGTGCTGAGATTATCCTTGTGGGATCAATGGAGAAGACTGCGGCACTTATGGAGAGATTTGTATGCATTGAACGTGCCAGTAAAGAAGTAAAAGACACGTTTACTTCTATGGCAAATAGTGCGAGCCATATATTTGTATAGTCCAGTCGGTATTCGTGGGGATATGTGGTCAGCCTGACACCGGACGCCTTTGCTTCCCAAGACATGTTCTGGTAATCATGTTAGAGTGATCCTTGACCAGCGAAACAAATAACAGCTTCATGATTGAAACATTAAAGGGAATAAGGTCAGCAAAATAGTACCAACACGATGGGAACGGGGTGGGGAGGGGGGGATGGGGGGGGGCCTGATATGTCTATTTCAAATAATTTCTTTAACTCTATAACATGGTATATATAAGTAATAATAATAATAATAATAATAATAATAATAATAATACGAGGGTAAGTTAATAAGTAAGTCACAAATGGCTGTAGAATAATAACTAACTATGATAACAACTTGAAACCAGTTTATTTTACGCTGGCTGTTGAACGAGGGGGCGGAGCACGTATGGGAATGTCCTGAGTGCAGTGATGTCGGTTCTTAACTCAACTTATTTTTATACATACAATGTCCCTTTATTTTTCAACATAATTTCCACCAACATTGATGCACTTATCCCATCGTTTTATCAGTCTTCTCAAACCGGCTGCATAGAACTGTGTGCCCTGTTTTCTAAACAACTTTTTCACTTCACATTCAACTTCGGCGTCATTCGTTAAATGACTCCCGCGAAGGTGGGTTTTCAGTGAATTTAGCCCGTAGCGATTTCCCGTAAAGCGGTGCATAGTTGGGTAGAAAAAAGTTACGAGGGCGAATCAATAAGTAAGTCACACAGTTATGTAGGAAAGCAGGTAAATGAAAACAAGGCACGCAGATTTATGCAGCCAGTTTTGGAGGTCTGATAAAACGATGGGATAAGTGCATCAATGTTGGTGGAAACTATGTTGAAAAATAAAGGGACAATGTATGTATAAAAATAAACTGGTTTGAAGTTGTTATCACAGTTAGTTATTTTTCTACAGCCATTTGTGACTTACCCTCGTAATAACACCAGCAGTGGCAACAGCAACAGAAATAACATACACAATGAAGTGTTTCATGTCAACCAAGGCATTTTTTAGGCTGTTTATAATTTAATAGGTAATTTTGCGTTCAATAGTTTGAACACAAACTATCCAACCACACATATTCAAATTCATTCTCAAGAATTACTTTGAAGAACCCAGTTGCCTTTTTTGCCAATTAATGCTAAAATAGTTACAGGGGAGGAAAAGCAAGGGAAGACCAAGAGAGAAGATGCTGTACAGTTTGACATCATGGCGTGGCGGATAATCGGTTTCAGAAATGATTAACAGTTCACGATACAGAAGGCTGTGGGTCGATAGATCACCAACGGCACACGGCATGGACTATACGAAGACAATTTAGTTGCATATCCGTTACATGACGTCGCAGTCAACCCTGGCATTTCAGGCTGCTTGTAATTTCGTGGCAAATTTACTTTCAGTAGTTTGCCATTGCTTTCTGAACGATGGGAATGCACACCATTGTATTAAAACGAACGTAAAGCCATCTGCTTCCAAATCGGCCGCAGCTGTGTTTCGAACGCGATATGCGGATGACGAATTGTGTCTGTAACCCTTACGCCACTGAGGGGTTATAAGAAGAAGAAAGCTTAAAATAAGACACAACCCAATCTTCACAGGTCATGCTAAGCAGTCACTAATGACATACTCTATACACATCTCCGTGTATGAGTTTTATTGGTTAGAAATGCATATAACATATATTTACGATTTGCCGAGGAGCGGCTGACCGAGTGGCTAGTGTGTAGGATTCTTCTTCGGGAGACCAGGGTTCGAATCCTCGGTAAGGTGTGGTGGAGTTTTTTTTTTCTTTTTCTGTCGGGGGCACAAAGAAAACTCTTACCTGCACAGTTCGCGGTGACTGCACTAGCCAGGCGGCCTTAATTCTTCAGGCCCAAGACCTGCTGCACTACACCACGAGGTACTAAGTTGGCAGTAAATGATCTTTTGTGTTTTTGATTATTGTTGTGTTTTTCTTGCTTATTGGTAAAGATTTTTGCCGAAAAATTTTCCTCTATCAGTGTTCTTTTTTTCTCTCCTTCAATCAAGCTTGCTAGTCATATGTGTTTTCCGGACTCAAGTTACTCTGAACTAGATTTGTATATAACTTAGTGTGATGAATTGCTCTCGAAAGAAACGGAGGAGGACAAAGAAGAACCAGAATAAGAAAAACAAGAAAGGGGGGAAAAAAAAAACCGACAGCCAGACAGCCAAGACGAAATGAGGCGCTTTCTCTGAAAGAACAGGGACAAGATTTGACAGATGTAGACATGGGCAACATGGGAATGAAATGCACGGAATTAATTGGGGCAGAAATGTTGGATAGGAAAGGGCTGAGTTCATAAACCCCACTAGGGAATAAAAGGAAGACATTGAAGCCGTAACTTCGGAATCGCTTGAATCGCGTGTTGCAAAAACGCGGTTTCAAATCATGGTTACACGAACTAATGTCAGAAATGAGCCAATTCTCTATCCGTCCATCTACCTTTAACTATCCATTAGGCCACGTGAGTCTCCGTGGCGATGTGGTCAAGCCGTCTGTCTCGGGCTCCGAAGGTTGTGGGTTCGATTCTGGGCCGCGTCCTTCGGTTCACGAGTGCATTTTTCGGAGACTCCCGAGGGCAGTCGCTGGAGCTACGAAGTTCGTGCTTTGTGTGACGTTTTCCGTGCCGCGGAAAGATATTGAGCCATATGGGATTAAACCCGGTGCTATGAAGTCGATCCTGGCGACTTTTTTT
Organism: Cepaea nemoralis; assembly: GCA_014155875.1. NCBI lineage: Eukaryota > Metazoa > Mollusca > Gastropoda > Stylommatophora > Helicidae > Cepaea > Cepaea nemoralis. The sequence goes on along the minus strand of JACEFZ010007215.1, from coordinate 66,667 downwards.
AAAGCGGCCTTTTAACTATCCATTTATCTAAAAACAATCAAATGCAGAGGTTCTAGAAAAACTGGGAATGACGAGAGAGTTGATGAAAGAAATAAAGAGGAGGCAAGTGAAATATTTCGGCCACGTTAAAAAGACATGATACTCTTATAAAAACCATACTGGAAGACAAGGTTGAGGGCTAGCACGTAAGAGGTAAACAATGATACAGGTGGGAAGATAACATCAAGAGATGGGCTAGCATCAGCCTGACAGAATGTACAGTCAAGGCGAGAGACAGATAGTGTTGGATATCCATTTCAGGCAACCTTCATTGTGGAGACGGTACTTGATTGATTGATTATGTTTACCTGCCTTTCTTTTAACTATTTTACTGTTTTTCTTTTATAGTTCTATAGCAGAAACTGCTGTGGATATGCTGTTGTCCCTGTTCGCGCGCTTTGAACTTAAGCGTAGTCCATACACGTGCCACTACTCCTAGTGCACGGGACTGACTTTTGCGTGTGGATTAGTTTCCCTATTACCAGTGTCCCTAGCCATCGGGCGAACCCACTCCGTCTACAAAGGTACTTGTGATTTACATCCCCAAGTCAAGAATGAAAAGTCAACATTTAGTCCAGCTGGCCGGTTTAGGGGTTGAATCCGCTACCTCGGCATCAGCACACCGGATGTTTAAGAACAAGCGCTTTTATCCGTTCGGCCATACTGACCTCCACTGTGGATATATATAAAGTCATAGGACCATCACATTTGTGTATCCCTGTGTGCATACTGGACATGGCGGCTAATCTTTCTCTCCCTGGCAAACGACGAGGAAAGCTGGCATGTAACATTTATCCCACGCGCTCAAGCCATTGTCAGCGTAACGCCGTGAACCAACACGCCAGCTATTTATTTGTCTGTTTAACCTGCTACATCTATGTTCAAATGTTTGTCTTTGTATATGTCTATCTTCTATCATTGCCGGCAATCTATATGTTTATTTACTTATAAATTAATACATGCAACCATTAACATATCTGGAAAAAAAAAAACCCAACAACTGTTAACTGCTGCCTGTAGTATATTGCGGTGTAGGCCCGGTTTGGTTGGGGGGGGGGGGGGGGGGGGGGGGTGGAATCTTGAGCCTGAGAAATTAAGGCCGCCTCGCTAGTGCAGTTGCCGCGAACTGTGCAGGTTAGGATTTATTTTGTGCCCCGACAGAAAAAAAAAATATCCACACCGTACCTAGGATTTGAATAACCGAGGATTAACATAGCAACATAGCATACCTCTATAATGTGCTCTCGCCCATCTTTGCCTTGTATTGCTTCAACAGCAACGATATCCATGCCTCCAAACAGCTGACTGCACTCATCCACCCACAGCTTGAACCTGGGTACAGGGAGAAAGACACGAAGTATGACCAACACAATGAAGACAATGTTCAACCTTGCATGTTTCTAAAGTGTACATTCATTCATTCAGTAGCATATCCTTTGAAGAACCTAGCTCCCATAACAACCCTCCAGAAAACTTCTCGATCATAAGCAAAATGTCCCTCGTCCGATACACCCATCTGGAGATCATCCGCCACATCCTGCACTCATCTTCTCTTTGGTCTTCCTCTTCCTCTCTTCCCGGGCATATACCTCTTCATTATTCTCTCCAAACTCTCATGATGTTTCAAGTGACCAAAATATATCAATTTTCTTTGTTTTATCGTCTATAATATCCAACCCTCTTCAATATTCAGCTCTTGAAGTATGAATGCATTTGTTCTGTTCTTTACCCAAGATATTCTTAGAACCCGTCTATAACATTTATATTCAAAGGCATTTATGCGCTGTTCAGCTTGTTTAGTAAGTGTTCAAGTCTCACAGGCGTATGTTGCAATGGGTACATACACATAAGACACTAGTCACATACACGTGTCCATCCAACCCTGGTGGCATTGTGTTTGGTGTGTTTGCCTGCCATAATTATTGTTCTTGTTCATTTCCCAGCAAAGACGGACTATATTTTCCCATCAGTACGTTTCTGAACATAAACTTCCTGGGCAAGTTTACGTTCAGTAGTTTGCCATTGCTTTCTGAACGACCGGGACTCATACCATTTCATTTAAAAAAAAACAACGCATGGCGGTCTGCTGCCAAATCGCCCGCAGCTGTGTTTCGAACGCGATATACGAGATTACGAACTGTGTCCATAACCACTTCGCCACGGAACAGGCCATTGACTACTTCACCATCATAATTCTTTTATGTGTTTGCATTGACTTATATGCCACCACAGCTCAATTGTATGCATGCACTGACCACTACACCAGCACGTCTCTGATGTATCCATAACATTACAATATCACGTCTTTATAGTCTCGGCTGGCCAGATGGCCAGATGGTGCCAAATGGGAACCCACAAGATGGATCAGTCGTTCGACGAGTGAGAAGTTCATGGGCCTTTACGGCTCAGGCCGGAAGACGAAATGTGAAGGAAGATTCTGGTGCTTTTGCTTTGACCACAAGTAGCCTGACTATGGAAGTCGTGGCAGTAAGTAAAGCAATAATATGGCTCGAGACACAGACATTCACTAGGGCATGTTTCCTTAGCGACTCAATGAGCATGCTCAAGAAGAAAAAGATGGGGTGGATCCGGAGAGAGTGGTTGCTGTCTCTGGAACGGTTAGTTCTATTATTGTGCCAGGGCATGCGGGAGTACAAGGAAATGAGCGGGCTGACAAGCTCGCAGGTGAGGCTACTGTAGAAGGTGGACACGCCATGGACCAGGCTGACATTCTGAATGTTTTACGAGAAGTAAATCTTTAGCAAGAACCAAGTGATGACTGTGAATCTACAACCATGGTCAGAATGCGAGAACAGCAGATTAAAGGAGGTGTGGCCAAACAAAAACACTACGCAAGAAGCCAAAGAAGATTAATAAACCAACACAGAACTGGCGAAGTTAGCCGCTACACGCTGTGGGATTTACTGAGGAGGGGATCCGAGCACTTATGGACTGAATGGTTAGATGTGAAATGAGGATAATCTGTCGAGTAACTAATTAACTAATTAACTAACTAAACTGACTAACTGACTGACTAACTAACTAACTAACTAACTAACTAACTAACTAACTAACTAACTAACTAACTAACTAACTAACTAACTAACTAACTAACTAACTAGCTAACCAACCAACCAACCAACCAACCAATCAATCAACCAACCAACCAACCAACCAATCAATCAACCAACCAACCAACCAACTAACTAACTAACTAACTAACTAACTAACTAACTAACTAACTAACTAACTAACTTACTAACTAACTAACTAACTAACTAACTAACTAGTCTTTATAGTCTGGTAAGCATATTTATGAGTCCGTGTCGCCTCTAGTAACGTACTTTTGTTTATTTGTTTTGTTTTTTCCATATCCTTTATAGGACATCGCAGTCAACACCAACATTTCTGACGTTGTAATCTCTTTGGCAAGTTTATGTTCAGCAGTTTGCCATTGCAAACTTACTGAAAGTAATCTTGCCCAGGAGTCACGAACAGTCAAAACAATGCCTAGGTAGACTGCTGCGTCATGTAAAGGATATGTAACTAACTTTAAAGTAGTCAATGAATTCGCCCTCTAAGACAGTCGTCCTGGACTAGATCGCCAGTAGCGCTATAGTTGTATTTTTCCCGACAAGCTCTGGGGTCGACCAAGACTAACACAATTGTACCAGAGGTATGGGAACCAACAGCAGCAGGCACGATCATCATTATCATCAAGTGCCCTGTCAGCTGGCGTAGGCGTTCATGGCTCTTCTCAGATCGCGGTCCTTGGTGTTCTGAATCAACTCTGCTGATGATATTTCTCCATGCCACCGTCTCAATCCATCTAGCATAATTTCCCTGCCTCTCTTCCCCTCGATCTTTCCAGTTGTTACGATGTTCTCCAGTGTTTCTCATCTCATCATGTGACCAAAGAAAACTGTGTGTCTCTTTCTTATTGCTTTATCTAATGTTCTTGTTTCAGGCAATCGTTGTTAGCTACTCTCACAGTCCAGGGAATTCGCAAAATTCGTCTCAAGAACTACATCTCTGTTGCTTCCAAGTTCTTCCTAATTTGTTCATTTACATTCCAAGATTCACTGCCATCCAGAAAAATTGGTTCTATATAGCATTTCAGCACTCTTTTTCTAACATTCAGTGATAGTGATTAATTGCACAAGATACTCATTAACATGACATTACCATTTTCAGTAAAGTATGGGTGACATTAAAATTGTCATTAAAATATTGGTGTACTCTAACATCTTTCTTACTTTTCATTCATAGCTATCTGCTCCAGCATGGCTGAGCCAGTATTAGCTTTCCAGTTACCTGATATTGATTTTCTCCTGAAATAAAAGAACGTGCATTATTTAGTAACCAAAATAATATAGCTTATATCTGGCTACTTTCCATCATAAATATATATCAAAGCGACTGACTACAAATTGGGAAATGATGACACATGTAAGCAAAGGCAATTTTAGGCAGTTTGAAACTGGTCTTCCGTGGTGATATTTAAATAATGGCAATATAAGACACACGATTTCTAAACTTGGTCAGTACTCCATTAAAGTAATATATTGGTGGGATGAGATGGTAAAAGTAAAATTAGGAATCCCTTTACATGCCTAAGGCGCAATATGTGTATGTTGCTAACCCCATATTTTAATAGACTAATCTGCACTCTGGGGGTGATGGGATCAATACCACGCCAGTCGCGTTTACTTCCTAAGCCATTTTCTTTAACCTATTTTTAGACTGAATGAACCTGGAAGACAGGGTCAATTTTAATAATCTGCCCCGATATGGATTCGAACTCAGTGACCACCGGATTGACAGACGAGCGTCTAGCCACTATACTATTTCGATTTCCAGGACTGACTGTACGTAATGAATTTCCTATGACCCGTTAGCAGGATGTCTACTAAATGCTATATTATAAGGTGTTGAGAAATGTATGACAAATTACCGACTGTCAGATCGAACACACTTTCTTATTCTGTATTGTATTAATAAACACGTGCAACACATAATTATGTATATAATTATTTACAATATTATGCAACATATTACAGTTAATTACGACACACCAAGAGAAAGCAACAATGTCCATAACAATAAAAAATAGAGGTATACAAATCACAGGACATTGATAATATGCAAACATGCACGCAAACATTCAAACACACACGCACACAAGATATATATATATATATCTCTTTCTCTCTCGTTATATATATAATACGCAACATGAATTAAAAACAGTTAGTTATTTGTGGCTTCTATTACTATATTATACTCTCGTAAGTAACGTGACGATGGTGAGAATCGGCAGTGGTTCGAATCGCGTCGGTAACTTACGGGGTATGTGATCCGGCTGTTTAGAAATCAATGGCAAACTACTGAGCGTAATCTTGCCAAGAAATCAACAATCAGCTGAAAGATGCTGATGTTGACAGCAATGTCCTGTAAAGGATATGCAAACAATTTTTATTACTACATGCTGTGATGCTCATATATATATTCGTTACTTGATTAAGTGCAGTAAAATTGTCTGTTAAGACACCAACTGCCAGGCATGTATCAGCTTTCCATAGATTTTCAGGATAATACCCGAAAGTACCTTACAACTTCCAGTGTTGCTGGTACGTATAATGATTGACTCAAACAAAGATCTATTATACAGTTTGAGTCAATGCCTCATGGGCATAGACTACGGAGAAAGCCATCGGTTTAAATAATGTCAATCTCTAGATCGTTGGCCAAATCCAGTTGACTGTCATCACACAGTGGGTTCCAATGATAGAAACACTTTATAGGGAAGTTGAGGGGTTTTAGGTCTTCAATTGTCCTCCTAGAAAGGGAATGTGCTGTAAGCAGCTTTTGGGCAAAGGGCGAGCAGTTATCTTATCTACGTTTGAGTATAGGATTCCCAAAACAATGATTGCGTTTGTAGTATAACTGTTAATTCATTATCGCTACCATTATCATCATCAATATCGTCATCATCATTGTCGTCGCTGAAATCATCATCATCATCATCATCATCATCATCATCATCATCATCATCATCATCATCATCATCATCATCTAGTAGCTGAAGTCATCATCATCATCATTCTAGCCGCTGAGGTTATCATCATCATCATAACCAACACGACGATCATTATCAAGCTCGTTATCATCATCATTTCCGTTGTTATCACAATCGTTTTTATCGTGACTTTCGTCGTTCATCCCCATTATCGTCATCACACTCGTAGCAAAGCACCTAGTTATCTTCTTTAACAATAGGAATTTACGATCCACCAATGGCCTACTTCAGTTGTGTCTAACCCACCTTCATCTTCTTAATTTATTCTTCCATTAAAAATAAAAGCCCATTCTACGTGCCTTAACGCGCCGTAGGTATATGGTGCTAGACCCATGTTTGTATACACCCATTCAGAACTTGGTGGGTGACACGGTCAGTATCACACCAGCCGCTTTTACTTCCCGAGATATTCTTGGTATCCATTTTAGGCTGGGTCGATCGTGGATACGTGGGGGTGGGCGGAGGGGGGGGGGGTCATAGCCAATTTTAGAAATCGGCCTCGATGCGAATTGGAAAATATGACCACCGGACCAGCAAAGAAGCGTCTAGCCACTGTGCTACCTCAGCACTCATCCTTCAGCATATTCAATAATAAACAATTAGTGGCATATCCTTTACGGACGTAGTCGTCAACCCCAGCATATTTTGGACTGTTCAGTGATTCCTGGCAAGTTTACGTTCAGTAGTTTGCCATTGCTTTCTAATCGACAGCCCCCCCCCCCCCCATACTATTTCATTAAAAAAAAAACAATACAGCTGTGTTTCGAACGCGGGTATGCGGGATTACGAACTGCGCCCATAACACCTTCGCCACGGAGCGTGTATATTCAGTAATACATATCACTATAATCCACATGTGTCATGTCGATAAGAGTGGGCGGTCATGGTTCGCGTCTCACACGATCATCAGTCTTGTGTCATGTCTGTATATTTGTACCGATTATGTCATATGGTCAAGTGATTCAGGTATTAACTCGCTGCTTTCACCTAGTAACATATAACTTTGTATAATATTGGAGAATATAATCCAAACAATAACTTACTACACTAAATGTTTGTACTTGAATATTATGAATACTATAACGAACACACAAGAGCGGATTAAGCATACGTGAAAACATTACAAGGCATGCCAGTTACTTCTGGGCACGTATTGAATATAACAGCTACTCTGTTAGAATGAATGCCCTCGCTTTTAGCTATGTGTATTACTTTCAATTAGATGAAATGCGGGCGCGCGCGTGTTTTGTGTGTGTGTGTGTGTGTGTGTGTGTGTGTGTGTGTGTGTGTGTGTGTGTTTAATGTTGGTTTCAGAGTATCAGAGATCGTAATTTATTATTCCGATGCTACTTTCAATTCGTCATTTTATATTCATAACAGTATGCTGTTTCAACAGTTTCATTTTTGTTCCGAGTGCATTCGTACTTGGGAAAATCAAATAAAATGTTTTTAGTTTTAGAAATAATACAATGACCTACAATCTTCTTGAAAGTGAATAGAGAATTATTGTAAATTTAAAATTAGATTAAGGAATCCGATGTACATATATGTCGGAGAACAATTGATTGCAAACTCGATATGGAAAATTTAATCAGAAAGACATTTTTTTAGGCAAGAGAAAAAATAGTATGTAATCTGTCCACATACATCTTTCCAGTGACGCAGTGTCGAGTGAAGAGAGGCAGATCTGAGTATGACACGAAATGCAGATACAATCAGTCAGGTGTGTGGAATCGGCAGGTTAAGGCGTGAAGAAGAATGGGTCACGATGCGTCCTAGGAATGAAAGCATCGCACTGGGTTATAATTACATGGGATGGAAGGTGCTGAGAATAGGCAGCGGGTGTTACAGAAGTGTCCTGCTAACAGCTGATAGAAGACAACCCACACCCTGGCAATGTAATTATAAACACTTCCAGGTCTGTTGTATGGAAAAGAGAGTGGGTGAGATTTTATTGTAAAGATCAAATGAACACTGTGTCACAAGGTGGAGTTGGACATATGCAACTACGTATATCCTCATCTTTGTTTTATGTTCACAACTTTTATTTTGACAATGTTGTTTTCTTATGTGAATGTAACATGCACAATGGATAATTGATGTACTGAAAGATGAGTAATTGGAAGGGCCGAATGTAAGACGGACCCGCGTGCACAAATTGAAAACCCCTTTGAAAATAACGTTCTTTCAACCTTTCGTTCGTTCTGTTGCGATGAGGTTACGATTACAGTTCGTAATCCCGTATACCAAGTTCGAATCACAGCTGTGTGGGTTTTGACAGCTGACCGCCTTGCGTTGGCTTCCATACATTAGTATGAGTGCTGATCGTTTGGATTACTCAATCAATTGCCACATTTGCAAATTCACAATACTTACAGTGAAAAAATAGACGTCACTTGCAATAATTTCTAGGTATTTTATGAAAGAAATTAAGAATGCAAAACCAACAAACGATATTTCCAGCTCTATGCAAGCAATGAAAAGTTAGTAGCATATCCATTACAGGACGTCGCAGTCAACCCTAACATTTATTGGCTGTTAGTGATTTCTTGGCAAGTTTCACTAGTTTGCCATTGCTGGTAAGCTATTAGGCTGTATCAAAAACAATGTTTGTGGAGAATATAAGATGTGAAGCTTCATTTTCTGTGCAGTTTTATGTGGCTAACGGTTTACACATGAGTCACATTTATATTGAGACAAGTTTGATGGGGGAGAAATTAGAAACAAGTAGTTAGTCAATGCAATTTTGGCGTATTAACTAATTAGACTATAATCATAATTTAATAAGTACATTATACGTTGACGTATTAACTATAATTGAACAAGTAAATTGATATAATCAACACAATATAAGTATCACGTGAAATAAGACATGCCAGCTGTAGTGTGGTAAAATCAAAATCTAGCATGGTGCAAGAGAAGCCAATGCCAAAGGTTGTCTTGGTCGTGGCTAGAGAAAGAACTGTCAATGTAATAATTAAAGAACACTGTTTACATGCATGCGACGTATCTTGCATGTGGTGTTTGGACCATATGTTTATATAGCAATCGGCCCTCGACGGGTGATTTCGTCAAAATCACGCCGGTCGATTTTTCCTCCCAAGGCATTTTCTGGTACTAATTTCAATCTGGGTTCACCTTGAAGTCCAGGTCTCGATGCGGATTCGAACTCATGAACACCCAGACGGAAGGCACGCATGATAGCAACTGCGTTGACGCGGCTTTCTGTCAATATTCAGGGGCGTTCAGAAAGTAATGCACAACATCGTTTTTCTCAAGTAATAAAGAAGATAGAAGTTTGAAATGTTGCACACTCAAAATATGGCATGTGCCGATTGTGTGCACCAAATTGCAACCCAACCGGCCAAATAATGTGGCTGCCCTAAACATTTAAAATAGAGCATGTTAGGTACTTGTGTTATAAGTAGCGAATTGTGATAGAATTTCTCGTTGCAGAAAATGAAACTGTTGTGAACATTCACAAGCGTCTATGTGTATGGAAGTTTTGCAGTAGACAACAGTCGTCCCACGGTTCATAGAATGAAAGGCTCAGGAAGTGGAGACACGGAGCTGCTTGATTGGCCGCTGTGTGGATGTCTTGCCACAGCCACTAACACAGAAATGTTGAAATGCGCTGAGGGCATTATTCTTACTCATAGGCGTATCACTACTCAACAAATGGCCTTACAGCTGTCAGTCAGGAATGGTAGTGCAAAAGCAGTTATAAAAACTCTAGGATTTACTAAGATATGCGCAAGATGGGTTCCTCGCATGACCACCGATTGCAAAGGAAAGCAATTTCTTCTGAATTGTTGGAGCGTTTCAATGCTGATGGAGAGAAATGTTTGGCTAAGATCGTTACAGGTGACGAAACCTGGGCATATCATTGTGAATCTGAGATTTTAAAAAAAAAGGCAGTCAATGAAGTGGCATCATCCGCAATCACCCACGAAGAAAGAAATTCAAGACAACCCCTTTCATCTGGAAAGGTCATGATCACTGTCTGTTTGGGACATTGAAGGGACCATTCTTGTGGATGTTATGCCAAGAAAAGAGACGATCAATTCCCAAGCTTACATTAAGACATTGAAAACACTCAATCAACGTTTTCGCAGAGTTCAGCAGCACAAGAATCCAGGAGACCTGCTTCTGCTTCACGACAACGCGCGCTTTCATACAAGTCTGGCAACACGGGAAGCAATCACCAAATTGGAGCGGAGTTAATCCGTAGATAAACCCGAGAAAGGCACGGCGCCGTTGTATATTTCAAGTACATAAAGATTTGATAATCCGCACAGAAAACTGTTTAAATGTGTGCTCCATGGGAGGGGGGATCGGGGGGGGGGGGGGGGGGAGGGAGTGTCCTATAGGGAAAATAATGTGCACTAGTGACACTGGAGGTTGGCCTTGTCGAATGGATAAGAGCGTTTGTTCTTTTACATCCAGTGTGCTGATGCCTAGGTAGCCGGTTCAACCCCTAAACCCGCTAACTGGACTAAACTGTTGACTTCTCGTCCTTGACTTAGGGCCGTAAATTACATGTACTTCTGAAGTCGGAGTGGGTTCGCCTGATGGCGAGGGACACTAGTAATATGGAAAACTAATCCACACACAGAAACCAGTCCAGTGTACTATAAATAATAGCACGTGTATGGACTACGTTTGAGTTCAAAGTGAGCGAATGAAAAAAAAAACAAATAATTAAAAAAAAAAACAAACTAGTGACACTCGACCAGCAGCATGAGATTCAGTGCAGATGATTCACAGTGCTCAAAGCAGAAACATGGCATAATCTCACAACGAGTATAGAGGGCAAATTAGAGAATGTCAAACAAAAAATGAAAAGACTAAACATCAACATCATCAGAATATGTGAGACTAGATGCAACGGACAGGAATGATTACATATATCAACTATAAACAATCTAGTCCGGATGAGAGAATCTCCAATGAACCATCATTTCTATAAATCCAGAAAGATCAAAATCTATTAGAGGATACTGGTCAGAGGCTGATAGACTGTTACTGGCAAAGATACGCGTCACGAATTTTGATGTTGGAACAAAAAGCAGCTAAGATTAATTTTTAGTGGCCTAGATAATGCCTTGAAGAAGTACCAAAAATCAGAAATAAATATTATAATAGGAGACTTTAATGTTAAAGTGAGGATCTACAAGATGATTGCATATTAGATAATCATGGACTAGGGAACCGTTATAACAGAGGAAGCAGGCTTGTAGAGTAGGAAAAGAGCACGATGTTGTTGTTGGAAACACTGGTATCAGTAATTTCCAGAGACATTATGGGACGTAGAGGTGTCCTGAAAAATAGGATCACCATCATCAAGTGCCATTCCGTCTGGCGTAGGCGTTCATGACTCTCCACAGATTCTCAGGTCTTTGGTTTTCTGGATCAACTCCGCTGTTGATATTCTTCCATGCCACCGTCTCCATCCAGCAACATTTCTCTTGGTCTGCCTCTGCCTCTCTTCCCCTCGATCTTTCCAGTTGTCACGATGTTTTCAAATGAGCAATAGGATATAAGGTCAGAAACCAGACTATTTGCATCCATATTGACCGAAAATGTTTCCAAAAGCTTTAAAATTAGCAAAACTGTAACAAACGCATAGTGATACTGTTTTCACGGATTAGTTATGTGCAAAATGCACATACTGTTCAAGAAGGTAAAATAAACTGAGAAACATTAACTTAAATTTATATGCAATGTAGAATGAGAAATAAATAAGTCAAACTCAGTTTGGAAAAAAAGGAACATATTTGATACACTGTCTGGCCTAGAAATTGTATTTCAAGATGTTAAGGATCAACAGAGACATTGTACAACCACACGGAATGACACTATCCAGTGCCGCCCACCGGGCGCTGGAACGCAAATTATTCCTCCCCACGACGCTTGACGGCAGAAGTGGAAGATGATGATGATGATGATGATGAAGGATCAACAGAACATGTTTGAAGAACTTGTTTTTTCTTTTAAAAGACAAACTGTAGAAACCAATATCATAAAACTGAAATTAGTAGACCGTTGGAAATGAATAACTGAAGACATCTTAAACACACACACACACACACATATTTGGAAAATATGAAGACAGTCAATTCCAAATTTACGAAATATGTTATGGTAAAAAAAAAAAGTATGAATTGAGAAAAACTGCCTGAAAACTAAATAATAATAATAATAATAATAATAATAATAATAATAATAATAATAATAATAATAATAATAAACAGAAAACTCAACACTAAAAATTAAAACTAATACACAAAATAATTAATGACCTCACTAACAAAAAGAACGTCAACTTCCACGGGTCGCGTCTCACAAAAAACAAAGAATGCACAGTTATGATGATTAAGGATAAGATTTTACGATGCGTGGCTAGAACTTGTAAAAAACCACTACAACGGCATGTGAGGAACACTTTCATATCCCAAGTAACAATGACGGATCTCCGATTTTGAAGATGGAAGTTTAGAATGCATTTAACCATACGAAAACAGGAATAATCACAGGTACAGACAACATCACAACTGAAATGCTCAATGCTTTAGAAGAATATAGAATAGACCAGGTCACCAAATTGCTGAACACAATATACAACTTCTGACATGTGTAAATCTGTGTGTACTCCTGACTTATAACAATCTGTGTTTACTTCTACCTTGTAAATATGGTCAATATCGAAAAATTAACATAATGTATCACAGCGCACGATGTTGCTAAGAAGTATCATGCAAAGGATTAAGAAGTAAATACAATCAGAAATAAGAGAATAACAGCGTGGTTTGGAGAGGACAAGGATGCAACACTTAATAGAGCGTTCTATGGAAGTAAGCAAAGATCTTTGCTTCACTGACTACAGAAATGCTTTTCATAGAGTAAGACACTTTAACAAGTTAGAGATATCTGCAGATTTTCAATATTGATAGAATTGACCTCAGACTTGCAAATAGAATATATAATATACTGGACTTCCGTCTCCAATATGTAGGTTAGGCTATTGAGCTGTTGAGGCCTCTGGAGTGTTTTTGCTTGTGACTGCGGTTTTCTTACTCATTTTTCTCGTGTTGGACTTGTAGGTGACATGGTTCCGTGTCCTGCTACTTGAGTTGAGTGCGTGAAGTGACACATTGAGCTGTGGATTTCATGTGGAGTGCCTTTACATCTGTCCGCGGTTGTTTGGGTCATGAACTGCATGTTTGAATAAATGGCGGAACACCGGTTGCTGAACTAATTGGGTCTGTCTTATGCAGAAATGGTTGGCTGCTAGTTTTTTAGTGACTGCCGCTTCCATCGAGGATGAAATGTATTTTTCGTGGCGGACTTTTGTATTGGCATTCTGGCCGCGGCATTATACATAGTAAACATGTGCGGGCTATTGGTTTGTTAAGACTCCTGTCTGTTACACTTTTCACATGGGGCAGTGAGGAGCATTTTGTGTGATATTCACAGGCACAGGAATGGAACATTATGGAGCAAACCTCTGCTGGGAAGTTGGGACAGCGACTGACTGACTGACTGATTGACTGACTGACTGACTGACTGACTGACTGACTGACTGACTGACTGATATATAATGTGCTACGTTTATGATTCACATCAGCGTTACATAGTTCATGCACCGAGCCGACATTCTCCTTGTGTGATCTATGGGAGACACTTATACATTTATGGAATATCCATGTGAAATGAAATAAATTAATCGTCTACAAATGAGACGAACCAATCAACGGACAATAAAAAGACAAGCTGCGAAACAATCTAGTGGCAGCAGACCCTTGGTTTCATAGAAAAATGCAAAGAATGCCGTGGACGGGGAGAAAAAAAGAATAAGATTGTAATTCAGGAAACATATGAAAACCGTAAATTTATTAGATAAATTTAACGTAGACAATGTATGGGTATGTGCATGTTATATGAAGAACTAAACTTTAAAACTTAGTAACAACTGTCAAACTTGACGGGAAAAAATGCATGGAGAAGACAAAGCTACACATATCTGGAATGCTTGGCACTGTGGCATACTCGGAGCAAGAAAACATACATTGAGAATCTGGGGATTATATGGGATATCGAATGATAAATGTCGACGTTTATTGCACGTGATGGTGATCAATATGCAAGATTATTATCAGTTTGGTATATGAATTTATATTTATTTATATGAATGCACATAATTTTAGTTAGCTGGTAGTCGGTCATCCCCATTGCACATGTCTTGGTGCTTAGACCTCGTCCTCAGCAGACTCATTAACAATATACCAAATGTAGTTCATAAGTACGAGTGTTCAAACAGAGGAGCCAATAACAATAGGTTTCACAGTCTGGTGCCTGGTGTTATGTCGCTGCATCTCGTCTGGGAATTGAAACTTGATTGTGAAACTGCGATTAGCGTGGGGGACAACAAACGTTCCACATTTCGAACAGTATCTGTGTCATGGGGCTCAGCCAAAATATGATTAATCTATTCACTTAATATGATATATAATTCCACAATATGCATCTGGCGAGATGCAGAAAAATATGGCAGGCACTAAATAGGGCAACCTATTGTTCATGACTTCTTTGTTTAAATTAGCAGTTGTCCACAACATAGTTGCGACTGAAAGAAAAAGAATCTGGACTTAGTAAGGATTAAACAAATAAACTACTGAATATATTGTATGAACAAGATGATTAAATGTATGGGTAATGATTGATGTTCATAGTACTAAGAAGATGGAGTACACAAGTACGTATCAAAGAACACTCTAAACTACAACAGCGATATTAAACCTACAGCATATTACAATAGCTCTCATTACTTGTAACTGACTTCGACTCCGCGCGGAAAGAACAAGTTTAGTGTATTGTATTCTGTCAGTATACGTCTTTGAAAGGGTAAGACATGGAGCCAAAGGCCAAGTCTTTGCAGCATGGACTTCAAACTACATGAACAGAGCTTTGAAGAAGTTAACAGGTCGAGAACTATCTTATCTGAAACAAATTATTCTGTGAAGAACTTGCTAAGTGATGATGACCAGCGCGTGGAATGAACTCACTACTACATCGTCAGTACACTGGAAGTTTATGTGCGAACACCTTAAACCTCTTGGTCACGCAGACCACTCTCTTTACACACACACACACACACACAGACACGCACACACACACACACACACACACGTTTGTGGGGAATCTCTTAATCTGTCTGTAATATGACCCCTACATGTAACAGTCCATATGGATTTTATCATCTCTATCGATCACTCCCTGTCAATAATACGATTACTACAAATAATAACACTCATAGTTTACAAAAGCTCTCTCGCTCACAATCTGTCTTACTCTTATTCCCTTCCACATTTCGCTCTTTCTTGCATTCCATCTTTATTTCATTAATGCCCTTTCCCTTCCTCTTTCCTTCCTGGTAAAGCACAGAAGTCTTCATTGGTTAAAGAAAAAAAAGGACAGCATATTATCGGTGTATCTGGCGTATACTGATAATTCAGGTAGCACACTAAAATGATGTTGATATTCCCTTGTCGTTCGCCCATAACCTGAAACAGTTAGGATTCTCACATCCGGCTATTATTTCAAACTGATGTCTCGAGGGAGGCATTTGTGTTAATGGATGTTTGCTTCTCCGAATTATGAATACGGCGTGTGGAGCTAATCCACAAGTTATTCATTCACATCCATTAGCTTCTATAAGAAGCAAAACATAGAACTGGACACAATTAGCTGCCGGACGCTGATGCATATGTTGGGAGGGGGAGGGGGAGGAGAATCTAACTACCCTATGGACTTGTCCGGACAGGGAAGGATGGTACCACAACAGATAACAAATAACAGATTCAAGGGTTTTCTACTGATTCAAGCCTGCAGGTTTGTATCTAGTACTTGTTTCTGTCGCAAACTCTGCAAATGTCGATTTTGTCTGTCTACGGATGCTCATTTCCTTTCCCAACATGAGGGTCGGACTCATGCAAGTTGTTCGCAGTTGTTATAAATCTGATACAGGGTGTATTTTTAATGACTGTGCATGTGTTGAAAATATTGTTGGCCCAAGTTTTGTATTTACCTATTATGTTGCATGAACTTTACAGAGGGGGGGGGGGGGGGGGTGGATACAAAACTTGGACCGGCATTATGTTCAAACACTGCACAGTCATTAAGTATACACCGTATATCTTCTTGAGCCACTGCGGATGAGTAGTTAATTTAGAGCGAAAAGGATGAAACATTTTCTTCCTAAAGAATATTCATTGACATTCTCCTCGGGTTTACAAGAAATGGAGATTTTTGCAAATGGGAAATCCATACATAATCTTGAGGCACAAAAGACATTTACAATCTGTTTATCTTCATTTCCAAGTAATATCTGTGGTTATATTATGCGTGTCATCCTTAGTGTGACTGGGCAGTATGCAGTAAAGATGTAACATATTGGGGAGTTATTTGAATTGTAACAGAATTTGCATTCGTAGTTCTAAATAATTTGGTTATCATATTTCCTTAGCTTTGTAAGCTTGTATAAAATCATGCTCTCTTAGGATTTCTGTTGCCAAGAACATATCTATTTTTAGTATGTCTGTGTTGACATAATTACTGTCTGCAATATCTTTCTAATATCTATTGTCAGTGTTGTGTCTTTTCTTTTTTACTATCTGCAATATATCTTTCATATCCATTGTCAGTGCTGTAATTATATACTTACTGCCTACACTATCTTTCACATATCAATTGTTATTACTGCTCCCATTATATGTTTACTGCCGGTCTACGTGGCTAAGGGCTTGCGAATGCGTTTTGTGAGCCCGCTTACCTGCGTTCGAAAACACAACTAAGATCTACTTGGCATGCAGACCGCGTCGCGTTGGGTCTTAACGTGTTGGTATGGGAACCAGTTGTTCAGAAAGCAATGGCAATCTACTGAACGTAAACTTGTCAAGACATCAACAACAGCAGTTAAATTACTGGCGTTGACAGCGATTTCCTGTAAATATTATTTGCAAAAACAAAAAATATGTTTACTGTCTGCACTGTCTTCCTTATATCTATTGTCAGTGCTAGTGTCAAAGTATACTTACTGCCTCTAACATTTCTCCTATTCATATTGTCTGTTTTGCTGTCATCATCTTGACTATTGGTGCATTGGTAAAAATGAATACCAGCTATATCAGTACTATGTACTTGTACATAAAATATAATTTGCTGGTCTACTGACGCTATAAAACGAATTTCAGAAGGGCGAGAAGTACAGAACCGTAAAGTATGGAGAGAAAAAGCAATATCAAGTAATCGGTTCTTGTATTAACGTGATCTTGAAATAATCTTAATTTACCCTCCCCCCGCCCTCGGAAACCCTAAAATTCCCCCCCTGCTGGAGGGGGGGGGGGGAGGAGAAATTCCCCACCGGTTGAGAACAACTGGTATAGAGAATACATGTCTTGCTTACCAATACAGTGATACTTTTGCAATAAAATGACTGATGCTTTCCCCACCTGTACGCCTCTGTAGTCAACACATTCTCGCAAAGTGGGTACCAGAGATTGTTATAGGAAGAAACAACGGCGCCAAGGTAATTACTCCATCTGATTGTATCAGTAGCTATTGTATGTTTCGTAATTCTGACATAGAAACTTAGTAACATTGTTTCCAAGACTATGAATAAAATACAATAATTAGTGTTGGTTGGGTTTGATTCACAAATCCTCTGAAAGACAGAGTTTGATCAATGAAGTCTGATGCATTGACCTAAAATAAGGTCGTTTGATCCACACAAAACAACTTGCATCTATTGGTGTGAAGGCTCTGGAACCAATACCAAAGTACAGTCTCCACGGGGACTGCATAAAAGAGCTCGCTGTTTCCTTTTCAAGCAATGAAAATCAGCGGGGTGTGCAAAGTAGGCACTGGAACTTCACATCTGCGAAGAGGTATACTAAGATATACGCAGGTGATCATTTAACACAACATAGCACACACTGGCTGAAAGTAGACTTAGGTAGGTCATGCTTCCTCCACAAATTTGAGGTTTTTCATTGTCTGTAGACTCCAGCTCAATGCTAGCAGGATATTAAAAACGACTCTTGCCCATGCTTTATGGCGTACTAGGTATATAATGTTATTTTAAGCTGACTAACATGTCTTTCTGTTTACACAATTCTGGCTTGCGTTGATAGATCATAATTGCTTCTGCAAATTTTAACAAGCGAGTATTTTGTGTTCTAAACAACACGCGAAATGCAGTGTCTCTGGACACAACATGGCGACTGGCGACAATGTGCCTGCCGATTGAAGACGCCGGGAGCTTCCGGTGTGTCGGCTCCTCGTGGCTATCATCTCCTGTGTGTTGTATCTTGTTGACCCATTGAGGTATGTGTTCTGACACCCGTTTGTTAAGCTGTCTCTCCGTTCGACCAATGTAAACGGCCTGGCATCTACATGTGAATTGGTAAATACAATTGTTTGTGGCGTACAGAGGAACAGGCTCTTTGACTGTTGGTGTAGGAATGGGTACGGTTTTACATCTAATGACTGGAGTTGCCGCACAGAATGTTCGACCTACTGCTGTAGTAAGCCGGTCTTGTAGACGTTGCATTACGTCATCCCCTCGAAAGGTTAGCTGGATGAATACCTGAGTTTAGGGACTGTAGTTACGTCTGCTTTGGTGTTGGGCTGTTGGCAATGGCGCTTTATAAATCCTGTGAGTACCCATTCAGGTTTAAGACATTCTTCAGAGTTTCAAATTCCTCTGTCAGTGTGTCCTGGGTGCATATCTTTCTAGCACGGTCAAACAAGGTCCGTACTAAGCCCCGTTGTACTGGACAGGTGTGAAGCTCTGAAAATTTAGGTATTGGCCAGTCCATGTTTCTTTGCGATACACCGATCTTTGAATTGTGCCGTCTGCTCTACGTCTCATTAGAATATCTAGGAACGGTAACGCTTCGTTTTGTTCGTGTTCCATAGATAGAGAGATGTTTTTATGCGTCTTGTTCATTGTGGCCTGAAACGATGTTGCTTGTAGCTCGTCTGTGGTGATAATTAGTATATCGTCCACATAACGCCGGTAAAAGGCCAAGTTGTTGATGTCTGAGGATCTCTTTTCTTCTAAATGTGCCATGAAGATGTCCGCTAGAATAGGACCAAGAGGACTCCCCATGGCCACTCCGTCAATTTGGCGGTATGACTTAGTTAGAAAATTGAATTGGATGTTGGCGGTACATAGTAGTAGTAGCCTCTCCAGAATAGGTGTTGGTATGCCTAATTTTAGTTGTTTGTCTTCAATGCGTTTCTTATTATTTCACTGTCTCTCTAATGGAAACGTTAGTGAATAGGGAGGCTATATCCATGGATGCCATGTGTTTGTTATTTATGTCCATAGTATCCAATAATTCCACCAGTTGGAATGTATCTCTGAGTATTTTAGGATCGAAGGACTGTCGTACTGGCTTTAACATTTCGGCCAGCCATCTCGCCATTCGGTGTTGTGCAGAGTTAACCATGGACAGGATAGGTCTTAGCGGGATGCCGGACTTGTGAAGTTTGGGTAGACCGTACATCTGAGGAGTGTGCGAGCCACGTGGTGTGAGCGTTTTTGCAGTGGCCTCACTGATGAGTCCCGCATTCACAAGTGACTGGATCTCTTTCCTCATTATAGCATCCAGGTCCTCCGACTTGTTTACTTTTTGATCTATCCTGAATTTGGATTCGTCTGACAATATTACATCCATTTTTCTCTGGTAATCTGACATGTCCATCAGTACTGTACAATATATAATGTTAGCCTAATATTTATATCCACAAATCTCACTGAGTGACGTGGTCTTTATCACGCCGGCTGTCTTTACTCCCTAGACATTTTTTGGTACTCACTTTAGGCTGGGTCGATCTTGGGTCAACTAAAAACATTCGAATCTGCCCCGATGCGCATCGAAATCTACGATTTCCGACCAGCAGGCTAGTGTCTAGACAGGGCGAAACGCCTTTATATCAGGCTCCTTTCCATAGATACAAGTCTTTATCGAGACTCAGACGATCCTAAAATGTGAAGGCAACGAGTGCCGCTATCTATATTGTTTAGCTTATCCTCTGACCTCTGCTTTATCGAGATGACCGTTCCATACGAATCGAGAATCGAGGAGCATCACACATACAGAATGGAAAAGTACGGTGACATAGGCGCATACTTAAGACTAGAAGGGTATAGTGTCCGGCTATCCACCGTAGAGGTACACGCAAGTTTACGAAGTACGTAAACAGCAGGCATTAAAGGACAAGCGAGAACTCGGGCACAAAAGCAATTGAGCAAGGCAGCCGAAAAAACCTCCCGCTGGCGTTGGAGAAATCTGAATTTCAAGTGATGCAAGTCATTGCAGTAATACGGTTCACGTTCCTATCTGGATGTCGAAGTTTGTCTAAAGTGATGGGGATTTGGAAGAGATGTCTGCTTATCTTAATCTTAGCATCAGGATAGCATCAGTGCCCCACGAGTGGACGTACAGTTATTTAATCCCACTCATTATGTCACACATGGACCACTCTAGAATTAATGGTTATAGGATTATCACCATGCAGAATACATCTGACAAGGTATTAGAAAAGCTGTTAAGCTGCAGAAATTCTTGGAAAAGGAAATGCAACTCCCAAGAGGGCAACGGAGTTACCGGCCAAGGAAAGAAACATTGTCAGACGCAGAAACATTTGCTTTTGATATTTATGACGGGTTCCAGATTAGACAGAAAGCAACGACATCAGCACTGGATCTTGAGGACGCATATAACAGAGTCAGATATGATCTCTTAATGTATATACTTATGGAGATATGTGTTAGTCCCTGGGTGGTGAATTGGATAGCAGTTACCCTGTATTCTTGCAGGGTTGTTCTGCGCCGAAGTTCATGGACCTCGGAGTCGTGTATTAATACCACAATGAACTGCTATATCTCATGTGCTATTCAAAGTGTACACAATCAAGATTGCATGAATTGAAGCACCAGCAACAGGAAGGATACTGACATTTACAGATGTTGTCCCTGCATATAGGCAGAGGGTGTAAACAGGTTAAGAGTTGCAGGAGAACACAATGATCGACTGGTGTACAGAGATCTGTAATGTCATTAACACAGAAAAGGCGTCTGTGTTATGGTGCTCTCTGGACACTATAATTGTTAAGACTAAGTCCCAAGTCTTACAATAAATAGCAGACATGTGAACATAGAGAGTAAACTGAGGTCCGTGGAAATCACCTTGTACAGAAGCCTGTCATTCAGTGATCATGTGTAAGAAGCTGTTATGAGATCTAAGAAGGTACTCGGTGCCCTGAAAATCATAACCGCAGTGAACACGGAGAAAAGTATGTTGTTCAATCTCTGTCAACATCTGATTCTCTCCGTAACTGTGTATGGATTGGGACTGCTCAGTGTCAAAGAATCAGCTAGTAAAACTAGAGCGCATACAGAATGAAGCTATGCGGTTTATAACGGGATGCACAAGGAACACAACAATAGTGTGTATGCAATACATCCTAGCCTTACCACGAATGCAGACAAGCTCAAGGTGCTGTGAGCTAAATCATATCTCTGTGTGGATGCAGACACGGAACACCCACTGCGTGAAGCCCTGGACACAGTTAAGAGCCAAAGGCCGAGCCAAGAGGCACATCATGGATGGCTCAGGCAGAGGATACAATCAGAGAAGTTTGCATGCATGAGAACAGAGAGAGGGTAGTGGGTCAGATTGCCGGTGGAAAAGTTAGACCTGTGCATAACACTGGATCGGGAGTCCAGGGATTGGCGGGCAGGCTGCACTCAATGGGAGGTACAGCAATGGATCCACGACAATTACCGACCAGGCGATGTAACTATTTACACGGATGGCTCTGTGCTAAGAGGTAATAGAAGTTCCTGGGGGATCGTGGCGAAGGTTGGTGGACGGTGTTTGGTGCAGGAGTGTCTGGCATATGATACTGCAACGTCTAGTTTGAGAATGGAAGTGGGGGAAGTCACGCCGGCGGTCCGCTGGCTGGAAGACAAGCAGCACATACATGTAATGGACTCACAAAGTATGACCAGAAAGGTGAAGACAGGCATGCTTCGGGCAGAGTGGAGGGATTCCATCAATCAATCAAAAATAGAGAGAACTTAGATTCTCTCTCTCTCCCTCTCTCTCTCTCTCTCTCTCTCTCTCTCTCTCTCTCTCTCTCTCTCCTCTCTCTCTCTCTCCCCCCCCCACCCCCCAACCCACCATCCAGGACATGCTGTGGTGTACTGGTGCTTGATAACGCAAATGTGGTCGGGGCCACTTTTATGAAAGTCGACGCCTCATACCATCGAAACCAACGAAAACCAGTCAGTTTCCAAATCGCTGGCGGCTTAATTCAAACCTTGGTATTCAAATCTTTTAGACTTGGTATGTCTGAAAGTTGTGAAACTGTTTCATTAAACCCTAACTCACAGACGCCGACATGATGCATTAACGATACCCCGAACATAAAAAAGCACAAGGCACGAAAGTTAAGAATCAACAATACTTTTCCCTCGGCTCCTGTCAATTCCAGCCAATACCTTTGTATTATTTCAGGTAACTTAGTAAACGCGCTTCTAGAAAATGCCCGTACATCATTTATTTATTCGTCTTTGTTGTGTCTTCTGCAAGTCAATACTCTCCTGGTCATGTCCTCCCCGCGGAGCATGTATTACTAACGTCGTGTAGCGGTGAAACAAGAGAAGTGCATAAACCCTATACGATCTGCATGATACAAGTCTTGGAAGACAGTTTGGCGTGAATGTTGTTGAGCGGTGGCAGTATGACCGTTCTTATATTAGCCTAGGCACCTGTTGACTCTTGAATCGATTGACTCCGCATCCAGACAGCAAACATGTCGCAGTATTAAACATTCAATCTCCCTCCTTACCCCCATAGGTGCACCGAAGGGTTATGCACATGTTATTGGATAAATAAGCAGAGTATAACAAAAGTTTCCTGCCAAGGGTCTGTGATGCGATAGGGATATCACATCTTACAGGCTTGAATACACTGAGGAATAGGAGGCCAATCTTTCTCTCACTTAGTAGGTGACACAGCTAGGGGTGTATCCCTCGTTTCTTTTTCCAGGGTGTGCGATATTCAGTGCCAGAGTTATTTCATCATCTCTTTATTTAATAGAATATGTCCAGTTCTTTCAATGAGCTCCATGTTGATAAATGTGCCTTACTATTTTAGTCCTTTTGTTATGCGCAGTCACAGTTAATTAATGAATGTATTATGTTTTTTCGGATGTCTGATTTTGATGACATTCAGCTCACCAACTTTACACACAATGCTTCTCTGCTTTCCTGTGCTTCTCTAGAATGTTCCCATATAAGTCCATCGTTCTATTTCACTTTTTCGGGCGACATGTCGTCAGTTGTCTGGTCTGGATCAAACTTAGCCATCACGACTCCCCACTTCTCTCTGTCATCTGGTATGTTCATAGATTTGGTGTTGTTATACTATTTGCTTGTTTCCTAGATGTCTATGCTTTTCTTTTCACATAGATCTCTTTTTGTTTTCCTTTGGCTCTTAGACTTTGTGTTTCCCCTCACATGGGTATAACCGCTATATCAGCTCTTCTGGTCACATGCTCCAACAATTTCATTTGTCTCTTCCTTATGGGTTTGCCGGTTGATCTTATCATATCTGCAGCTGCCCTTATCTCAGCGTTTATTTTCTTCTCTGACCAGGAAATTCTCATCATTCTTCTCAAATACCACATCTCCATATTCCCCAGGTCCATCAGAATTACAGGCCACACACAAGTTATCACTAGCCTCATTTATTTTTAATTTGTGATAGTTTTGTTGTCGATACATTGCACATGCTTGTACTCGTAACTGTTTTGTTGTTGTTACATTGCAGATGCTTGTACTTGTAATAGTTCCGTTTTCGAGACATTGCTCATTTTTGTACCTGTGATAGTTCTGTTTTAGAAACATTGCTAATGTTTGTTCCGGTACATCCGGTCTATTAATCCACTGGAGCCCTACGCGTGTCAGTCTTTCCAAGCAAGGATACAGAATCAGATAAGTACATTTAATTAGTTTTATATTGTCATAGTGTGTTTCATGTAGGTTTGTGTCGGTTTGTATTTGTTTGTCCTGTGCTGACGAAGGCTTTGGCCGAACTGTCCAATTTGTCTCTTGTAGTCGTGTTTTAGTAAAGCTCACAATCTACTTCTCGTTTTTTTTGGGGTGATTCATTCATTGCCTAATTTTTGTTCTTGTGATAGTTTTGTTGTCGAAACAATAGTTATTCCTGTACTTGTTATGGTTTTATTGTAGAAACGTTGCTCAATTTTTTTGTACTTGTGATAATTCTGTTTTCGAAACATAGCTCACCTTCATGTTGTATTAATAATGTACCATGGCCATGCGGGAGTGCGAGGGAATGAAAAGACTGCTAGGCTGGCAGGGAATGCACCTCTTGGTGGTAGATTACCTATGGACAAAGGAGAGGCGCCTGTGGGACCAGGTGGAGAAGGCAGGGGAACAGATTGAGAAATCATATGTGGAAAGAATGATGTTGCGGGGGATCGGCATGGGTTCTGGAAGAATCTGAAAACTGAAAGGGAAGACAAGGAGAACTTTCAATCAGACAGCGGTGGGAATAATTAGTAGAATGACGCTTCGCTGGCTGTTGAACGAAGTACGGAGAGCTTATGGGAACATCCTGAGTGCAGTAAAATCGGTTCGTAGATCAACTCAACTCAACTTAGTAATGTAACTCGGTCAGACAAGGATTCGATTCCTAGGCTAGCGGCTCGGTATGGGAGGGAAAGACTTCCAAGTATCCCTGCATGCACTCGGGTCTACAAAATGTGAAGGTACTAGTACAGCGCCGGCTTCGTGGCGAAGGTGTCACAGATGCAGTTAGTAATCCCACATACCGCGTTCCGAAACAGCTGCGGGAGTTTTGGCAGCAGATCGCCTTGCGTTGGTTTTTACGAAATGGTATGAGTACCGGTCGTTCAGAAAGCTATGCAAACTACTGAACGTAAACTTGCCAAGAGATCAAAAATAGCATAAAACGCTGGGGTTGACTGCGACGTCCTGTAAAAGAATATGCGCACTGACTAACTAAATAGTACAGGCCTTTAGCATACTGCTGCTTTGGAGCTTGTGTTTGTTTGTTGATATTAGTTATTGTTATTACTTGTTACTAAAGATCCACACATGTTTCAATCAAATCTCGCGCAAATTCTACGCGAACTACTCAAGGCAACACAACAACTGTGATCTTTGATTTGAATAGACCTGAATTCATTTGTTAGCAGTTTCGCTTGAATGTCTTGTGTATTTCCAATATTCCCAGCTGTTAAATCCTTCAACCTAATGCTAACATTCCTGGCTGTTAAATCCTTCAACCCAATGCTAACACAGGTTCTGATTCCGAAGACAGCCAATCAATATCCCAAAGGAGATGTTTAAGCACCAAAGAAGTTCGTGTAATGAAATTGCTTCATTAACCTCGACCTTTGCCATCTTCTCAAGATGTTTACAATGTGCAATAGCTTCAAAGAATCTGTCTGTCCGTCCGTGCGTCCGTCCGTCCGTGCGTCCGTCCGTGCGTCCAATTTGTGACCATTTTGTACGTTCGTTCGTTCGGTCTGTCAGCCGTTTCAGAGAATCTGATCGTCTGTCTGACTGCTTGACTGTCTTCTCCAGTCCGTCCGTCAGTCCGTCCTTCTGTCTATTTATCCATCCACATGTCTATATATCCATCTATCTATCCGTCTACAAGCCCACATTTCTGAATGTCTGTTTGTCACTATATGTCTGTCAATTTTACGATAGACGTAACTGTGCGCCTTTATATGTTCTTCTATGTCTTGTGTCTATTAATATACTCAACAACACCATACGACGAACAGAACACAGAGGAAGAATCAACGATAAAATTACACAATTAAATAACTCCTATTTTTGGACGATCAACACTCATAGCAAAATTACAAGCAGAATTACAAGACCACATGAGCGGACTAAATGAAGCGTGTAAGGAACATAATATGAAAATTAGCATCAATAAATCAGATGTAATGACTATAACCAAAGAAAAACAAAACAAAGTTTTATCTAAACGAAAGCACCATAAAACAAGTAAAGAGCTTCAAGTATAATAATTAGGAAGTATAGTATCATCAAACGGCAAATCAGAAGACGAGATCGAATGTAGATATAATAAGGCAAAATAACTCATTTGACAAATGGTACCAATTCTAAAGAACAAATGCAAGTCAATAGTTACTAATAAAGCACTCTACAATAAAATCTTCCTGCCAACTTTATGATACCAATGCCAAACCTTGGACAATGACAGAAAATGTCAAAGTAAAAATCACAACAACAGAAATGAAATTTCTGAGAAGAATACTCAATGTATCTAGAAGAGAGAAAATCAGAAAAAAAAAATTAGGACTAAAGTAGGGGTTATATCAGCGCTAGATTTTATCAGAATATAGCAAGTTAAATGGTTTGGCCATGGAAATAGACTAACAACTTACAGTATATCACAACAAGCAATGATGTACAGACCAAAATGGAAGCAGAAGAAAAGGCCGGCCACGTAAACGATGGGCAGAGGGAATAGCAGAGTCCATGGGAATCTCGATTCATGTAAGTGTTCATCCCCACAACGCAAGGTACAAGAGGAACAAGATGAGATGAGACTGTGTCTGTCTAATTCTTCCTTGATCTGTCTGTCCGTCAGTCAATGAATAAACAGTATTTTCCTGTTCATCCGTATCTCCGTCCTTCAACCTTTCATTATCGAATGACCCATCCATCTCTCCATACACTCACCGTCATGATCCAGATATGGAATTATTATAGGTCACAGACTGAATAGAAAGAGTTAAAAGAAGCTAACAACACGTTAACTGAAATAGACTATAACATAAAGGGAAAGGACGTGATATAACCCAGAAAACCAGTCAAGCGATAAAACTGTTAACGACCAGGACAGACACCAGGGTTCCTATGAACTAAAACTCACAAACAAAACTGACGTGCCAAACCGACGGTACAGACTTGGTGTATCGAGTACGGAGCTGCAAAAAGTCACACGTTAGAAGCAAAGCAAACAACCAAGAACATTATACCAGTATTAATATTTACAACGACAATTGCTTTACATCAGCAAGAAATTATCAATCCCACGTCTTATATCTATATCTCAGGTGTATTTGCAACGAATATTGTTGTCTGCTGAGGGCATGTATGTGTGTAAGTAGGAACCAGTTTGAGAGATGGAACGTTCCGATGAGTGATGCGAGTGAATATTGGCGATTTTCAGCGATAGTGCCCCACAAGTGATTTCTGTATTTAACTATATATGACGTTAATTGTATTCTAGCGTTTTGCACTGCTCTAGATTGTGACGGAGAGAGAGAGAGAGAGAGAGAGAGAGAGAGAGAGAGAGAGAGAGAGAGAGAGAGAGAGAGAGAGAGAGAGAGAGAGAGAGAGAGAGAGAGAGAGAGAGAGAGCTCACTATGTGAGCGAGCCACGATGTCGTTGTGTAGTTATGTAATGAACACCATAAACTTTGACCTACACAGTCTCCTCTTGGCACTCACATTCAGCTCAGATTATTATTATGTTTGTCTATCTAGTTATGTTCAGAGCACAATGTCACACATCTAATGAACGAGTATTTGTTTTTTTCAAGTCAAGGACGACAGGCCAACATTTTAGTTCAACTGTCCGCTTACCTCGGCACCGGCACACCGGATGTTTAAGACCACGCGCTCTTACCCATTCGACCATGCTGACCTGCTTGAACGAGTTTAAAACACTTATGACGACAAGCATATTTCAGATTTGAATGCACATTTCGTTTTTCAAAGTATTCTTAGCACTTGTATATGTGCTCATTTGGTGGTAATGACGACAGGTTGTGAAATCGCATGTTATATTCTCCTTATTATATTTATTGGCAATCTGTATAACAAGACTTTCAGTAACGCCCTTCCAACCATATAAAGCCAGATGTACTAGGCAAATGAAGTGTTATTTAGGTGCAGCTGAAGTGTCATATAATAGGAAGTTGAAGTGTTGTAGAGGAGGCAGTTGAAGTGTTTCGTTATATAGTTGGAGTGGATTCTTTTGAATTTGTACTTATTTAGTGCACGCAGGATAGAATAGATTTTTCTTGTTCTTCTAGTTTGTTGTTTGTTGTTGGTATTCAACAGTTGTTGATTATGATTAATTTTCACAAGAATGAGGGGCGGCTGGCGGAGTGGCTAGACTGTTGGTATCCATTCGAGAGACCCAGGTTCGAATAACTGGAAGGTGATGAAGGGTAAACAAGAAACCTTAACCTGCACAGTTCACGGCGTCTGCACAAGCGAGGTGGCGTTAATTCCTCGGGTCCACTGTCCTATACCGCAAGCTATTATAAGCAGTGATATATATATATATATATATATATATATATATATTATATATATATATATATATAGTATATATTATATATATATATATATATATATATATATCAAGGAGGGTTCCTGCTTCGGGACTTCTTTCTTTCCTTTTTTTTTGTATTGACTGAAGGAGTTGTTATTTTATAAGTACATTTGATAATTATAATTTAACAGACCAAAAAAGTATCTTCGCCTGTGAAATCTGTTAATTACATAGATTATAATCCAACAGAGAAAATATTTATAATCCAGCCATAATCAAACAGTGAAATAGTCAAATCTACCAATGAAATAATTATAATCTAACAGTGAAATATTCATAATCTTACAGTAAAATAGTCATAGTTTAAGAGTGGTTGTCATATTCTAACAGTGAAATACTCATAATATAACAGTAAAATAGTCATAGTTTAAGAGTGGTTGTCATATTCTAACAGTGAAATACTCATAATCTGACAATAGAATAGTCATAATCTAAGAGTGGTTGTCATATTCTAACATTGAAATACTCATAATCTAACAATAGAACAGCCATAGTCTTAGGGGCTGCGTGGTCTCGAGGTATGGTGTCCGCCTCGAGTGCTGGGGGTCCCGGGTTCAAGCCCCGGTTATGCCGGGATTTTTTCTCGTGGACTTCTGGTAATAACATTTCCCCTGGTCTCTGGGTAGTGAGATCGGACGGCCGTGTGTATTGTTGCGCACGTAAAAAATCCCTTGGCAGTTGGAAATCTAAAAAGAGTAACCTGACGGCGCTGCCCGGGTAAACTCTCGAGATTAAAAATCTACCCGAAGTATCTCAGGATCTTCGCCGGTGCTACGGAGCTCGTGCACGAGATGAGTTTCTCCAAACTCAGGATTGAGTTAAAAGGAAAACGAGGCACTTATGGGTTGCACCCGTGTGCCGTGATGTTGATCCATCGACTATACTAAACTAAACTAAACTAGTTATAGTCTAAGAGTGGTTGTCATATTCTAATAGTGAAATACGCATAATCTAACAATAGAATAGTCATAGTCTAAGCGTGGTTGTCATATTCTAACAGTGAAATACTCATAGTCTAACAGTGATAGTTATAATTTAACAGAAAGAATAAATACCATTAAACAATATAGGGTACATAGGTGGTGTACATTATAGTTTAACATACGCATTAACATACACTGACATGCGGACTACACTAAGAACGACAGTAAACAACCTCACGTCTCATAGGAAAGTACACTATAGCAGGTATCTTAATGATACCATGAATTACAATGTACGTCCACTGCCATTTTAAATCTTGTTTCGGTCACTTTTGTCTCGTGTGTGTGTGTGTGTGTGTGTGTGTGTGTGTGTGTGTGCGCGTATGTGTGTGTATCTGTGGATACATTTGGATTCTCAATGTAATATATCTACACAGTAATCCATATTAGTAGGAACCAGCAAAGCATACTTACAGATCATGGGGATAAAAGTGTGTTCTCTGAAATGTGACTTTTACCGTATTATCTATATTTTGACTTGATAGATGTCAATAAAATTTTTCTAGTATAGTAACCTTTTCTACGCGAATATATTTTATTTCCCCGCTGTAAAACATCAAAACATCTTTTTTTTTTTTAAAATGTTGTATATCCCTTACAGGACGTTGCAGTTAACACCAGCATTTCCCAGTTGCTGTTGATGTACTAGGCAAGATTACGCTCAGTACTTTGCCATTGCTTTCTGAGCGAAGGGCTCACATACCCCCGTAAGTTACCAGTGCGGCGCGAACCGCTGCCGATTCTCGCGCAGCTGCGTTACTCACGAGAATATACGGGATTACGGAGAAAGACGTTAACACCTACACCAAGGAGACCAAAACATCTACCAACACAAATAACAAGTAACTAAACGTCACGGAAACTTTTCGATCACACATGAAATGAAAACTACGAGAAACTACTAGAATAATCCAACTGATTCACAACAAGAAAGGCAAGCCTCTAGCATTTAGCAAATTGAACACAAAGACTTACACAAACGCCTTGTATGATGAGCCTATCTTTTGAATGTGCAGATCGTATTTGGCGTCGATGAATGGCTCTGTGGTTGAGTAGCCTTGTGTGACAGCTACTACGCCTGCCAGGTCTTGGAAGTCATAGTGGTTGGCTACTCTCACCTACAGGAATGAAATGTAACGCTAAGTCATGGTCATACACGCAAACTGAAGAGTTTTTACAGTCCACTCTATGGGCTGGGACTCAGTGTACACGGACAAGTTTTATTCTTTGGAATTATTAGAAAATATCTTCGTTCAGTTACAGGAACTCGAATAAACACAATTTGTAACTAGAAAACTCTAAGAAAAGAAAAACTCACACAGGAACAAACAACAACAACAACAAAATCTATCTAGAAAAATGATATGGGTGGATGTTTTCATCAGATTCCAGTTCACTTTTCAGCTAAGTATTCTTGGTAATTTTTTTTAATTTGCTTTGCTATGGGTCTTCGTGTTTACTGATATGAGATTTGTCGAAACGTTCGTCTATACATTTGTGCGTGTTTCGTCCAACTTGCGAGACACATTTTGTGGCTATTCTGATTCTAGTATTAGCGCTGCAGCAACCATTTCTAAATACCACTTAGATCAGTACCATATGTTTGTAATAGTCAGCAATACCCAGCTTGGTGTAGGAGAAACGTGTTTTCAGTGTTATTTGTTTATGTACTTAAAGTATTTAAATACGATATGTTTGTAACAGCCCACAGTACTTTGTAGGAATACTATGTAGAACAGTTTTTTCGATTATGGTGTCATTAACGTAATAAAATTCACTACGATATGTTTTTAACAGTTAAATGTACTCTAAAGAATTAGTTGTACGTAGAAAAATGTTTCGTTTGGTATTTTTACGACCGCGGTTACTTTTAATCAATCAATCAATCAATCAGGTGCAGTCTCCACAATGAAGATTCGCTGCAATGGATCTCCAACACTGTCTGTCTCTCCTTGACTGTATATTCTGTCAGACTGATGTTCGTCCATCTCTTGATGTTATCTTCCTACTTGTATCGTTGTCTACCTCTTGCTCGCTTGCCCTCAACCGTGCCCTCCAGTATGGTTTTTATAAGAGTTTTATGTCTTTTAACGTGGCTGAAACATTTAACTTGCCTCTTTTTTATTTCTTTCATCAACACTCTTTTCATTCCCAGATTTTCTAGAACCTCTGATTTTGACTGATTCTGTTTCCATGTAATACGACATATTTTTCTGTATATCCACATCTCCAGGGCATCTATTTGACTTTCTAGTATCTTATTCAATGTCCAGGTTTCCGCGACATACAACAGTGTTGAATTTACGCAACATTTGACAATTCTCATTTTTAATGCGTTGTTAATATCTCTAGATGTTAATACTGATTTCATGTTGTTGAAAGCATTTTTGGTGATTCCTACTATCTTTTTGATGTCTATCTCACTACTGCCATAATCTTTTATTCCAAAATCCAAGATAGAAGAAACTTGTTACTTATTTAATACAATATGTTCACGATGAAGACTAATTAATTTTACATGCCCATAACATGTTAAAGAACACAATTTAGAATATTATCAATATGTATAACGGTAATATGTGGAACATGGGCAATGTTACGTGTTGTATCAGTCTATAGTATAGAACAGAGCTGACGTCATATTGGCCTGCATCAGCACCACATGAGGACACACTTTATGGAGATGTCAACAAGTGGAAGCTGACTGCGCTTTCTTTAAATATATTCACCTTGACATCTGAAGGTGATGACGAAGGATGAGGATGAGGAGGAGAAGAAGAAGAAGAAGAAGAGGAAGAAGAGGAAGAAGAAGAAGAAGAAGAAGAAGAAGAAGAGGAGGAGGGGAAGAAGAAGAAGAAGAAGAAGAAGAAGAAGAGAAGAAGAGAAGAAGAAGAAGAAGAAGAAGAAGAAGGAGGAGGAGGAGGAGAGGAGCAGGACGAGGAGGAGGCGGAGGAGGAGGAGAAGAAGGAGGAGGAGGAGGAGGAGAATAAGAAGAAGAAGAAGAAGAAGAAGAAGAAGAAGAAGAAGAAGAAGAAGAAGAAGAAGAAGAAAGAAGAAGAAGGAGGGAGGCAGAGGAGGAGGAGATGAGCAGGACAAGGAGGAGGCGGAGGAGGAGTAATTCACTTACTAACCTAACGTGACTTCTTCTATCCAGCAGCTGTTACACCAACCAACCAGGTCCTAGCTATTAATAATTTCAAAGGACAGCTAGTATAATAAACATTCCCCTAACTCCCTAACTGTGGTGCATCAACCTTAATGTAAAAACTTAGTTTTAGTGAGTCATGATTTATTGCACATAGTCAACGCGGTCATAATGTTTATATTGTATCTGTTGCTGCCATTTTTATCTAAGATTTGCTTCGTATGTTATGTATGAATTAAATAATGTACAGACGCAGGAAAACAGTTAGTTGTATATCCTTTACAGGACGTCGCAGTCAACTCCAGCATGTGTTGGCTGTTTGTGATTTATTGGCAAGTTTCCGTTCACTAGTTTACCATTGCTTTCTGAACGACCGGCACTCATACCATTGTATGACAACAAGTTCCCAAATCGCCCACAGCTGTATTTAGAACGCGGTTTCCGGGATTGGCTAAAAATGCTTTCAACGGCATGAAATCAGTATTAACATCTAGAGAGATTAACAACGAATTAAAAATGAGAATTGTCAAATACTACGGATATTCAACACTATTGTAGGGCGCGGAAGCCTGGACATTGAACAAACAACTAGAAAGTCGAATAGAGGCCCTGAAGATGTGGATATACTGACGGATATGTCGTATTTCATGGAAACAAAAACAATCAAATGCAGAGGTTCTAGAAAAACGTGGAATGAAGAGAGAGTTGATGAAAGAAATAAAGAGGAGGTAAGTGAAATATTTCGGCCACGTTAAAAGACATGACACCCTTATAAAAACCAAACTGGAAGGCAAGGTTGAGGGCAAGCGAGCAAGAGGTAGACAACGATACAAGTGGGAAGATAACATCAAGAGATGGACGAATATCAGCCTGACACAATGTACAGTCAAGGCGAGAGACAGACAGTGTTGGAGATACATTGCAACCAACTTTCATTTTGGAGACGGCACCCGATTGATTGATTGATGCGAGATTACAAATTATGTTCTTACCCTTTCGCCACAAAGCCGGCGATGAGAGCAGAGCGATCACAAAAGCAGAATATCAGAAGGGCCTGTGTGCCCAAATCTGAACCCTTCGAAAATACATTTCGTTCGTTCGGTCGCGGTATGGTACCTTCTTTGACCATAATTAGTCAAGGTAACAACAGTCAGGGGCACAGCGAGTTGATTGGTTGGTTGGTTTGTGAATTCTGTGAGGTAAGATATCTTATAAATCCGATGCATTGGCGTTTAATGTCTTAGTCCTGACGAAGGGCTTGCATGTACTGGGATTAGATTCGCATAGAGACTTTCCTCTCGACCTTGTACCGAGGAACCACCTACACGGGCATTGTATTGCAGAGCCCGCTCCCTCTCACAAAGCCCAGAAGCCAGCTGCGTGTATAAAATCGGTACCTTAACTTCACATCTATGGAACAGCAAGGGTAACCAAGTCATACTTCAGCACAGCACATACAGACTATCTGACATTTGGTCAAGGCCTGTCATTGATCAGCCATGGGTACTTTAGGTGTTTTATTATCAACAGAGTTGAACCCAGTGACAAAAGGAAAAAACAATTAGTGTAACCATTGTGAAAGATATGTTAACACAATGATGATTACTTCCATAGAGTACACATCTTCAAAGTTAACAGAGCATGAAATAAACAAAGGAACTATGGTTACAGAATTTTCTAGTGATGCCATGTAATCAACAAAGAAACATTTGTTACATTTTAGAGTAGATACCATGAATAATTGACAGGCAGTTTCTTTATCTCGCTACAGCTGTCGCTGGTGACTATTTTATGTTGAACGCCGTCACTGCACACTCAGCACTCCCAACATTGATGACTATGTTATGTTGAAAGCCGTTACTGCACACTCGGCACTACCAACATTGATGACTATGTTATGTTATGTTGAAAGCCGTTACTGCACAATCGGCACTACCAACATTGATGACTATGTTATGTTATGTTGAAAGCCGTTACTGCACACTCGGCACTACCAACATTGATGACTATGTTATGTTGAAAGCCGTTACTGCACACTCAGCACTACCAACATTGATGACTATGTTATGTTATGTTGAAAGCCGTTACTGCACACTCAGCACTACCAACACTGATGACTATGTTATGTTATGTTGAAAGCCTTTACTGCGAACTCGGCACTACCAACATTGATGACTATGTTATGTTATGTTGAAAGCCGTTACTGCACACTCAGTACTACCAACACTGATGACTATGTTATGTTATGTTGAAAGCCGTTACTGCACACTCAGCACTACCAACATTGATGACTATGTATGTTGAAAGCGTTACTGCACACTCGGCCACTACCAACATTGATGATTATGTTATGTTATGTTGAAAGCCGTTACTGCACACTCAGAACTACCAACACTGATGACTATGTTATGTTGAACGACGTAACTGCACACTCAGCACTACCAACACTGATGACTATGTTGTGTTGAACGACGTAACTGCACACTCAGCACTACCAACACTGATGACTATGTTATGTTGAACGACGTAACTGCACACTCGGCACTACCAACACTGATGAATATGTTATGTTGAAAGCCGTTACTGCACAATCGGCACTACCAACATTGATGACTATGTTATGTTGAAAGCCGTTACTGCACACTCGGCACTACCAACATTGATGACTATGTTATGTTGAAAGCCGTTACTGCACACTCGGCACTACCAACATTGATGACTATGTTATGTTGAACGACGTAACTGCACACTCAGCACTACCAACACTGATGACTATGTTATGTTGAACGACGTAACTGCACACTCAGCACTACCAACACTGATGACTATGTTATGTTATGTTGAACGCCGTTACTGCACACTCAGCACTACCAACATTGATGACTATGTTATGTTATGTTGAAAGCCGTTACTGCACACTCAGCACTACCAACATTGATGACTATGTTATGTTATGTTGAAAGCCGTTATGGCACACTCGGCACTACCAGCACTGATGACTATGTTATGTTGAACGCCGTTACTGCACACTCAGCACTACCAACATTGATGACTATGTTATGTTATGTTAAAAGCCGTTACTGCACACTCAGCATTCCCAACATTGATGACTATGTTATGTTATGTTGAAAGCCGTTACTGCACACTCAGCACTATATACATTGATGACTATGTTATGTTATGTTGAAAGCCGTTACTGCACACTCAGCACTACCAGCACTTGATGACTATGTTATGTTTGTGAAAGCCGTTACTGCACACTCAGCACTACCAACATTGATGACTATGTTATGTTATGTTGAACGCCGTTACTGCACACTCAGCACTACCAACATTGATGACTCTGTTATGTTATGTTGAAAGCCGTTACTGCACACTCAGCACTACCAACATTGATGACTATGTTATGTTATGTTGAAAGCCGTTACTGCACACTCCGCACTACCAACATTGATGACTATGTTATGTTATGTTAAAAGCCGTTACTGCACACTCAGCATTCCCAACATTGATGACTATGTTATGCTGAACGACGTAAATGCACACTCATCACTCCCAACACTGATTACCATGTTATGTTATGTTGAAAGCCGTTACTTACAAAACACTCAGCACTACCAACATTGATGACTATGTGTATGTTATTGTTGAAACCGTTACTGCACACCTCGGCACTACCCAGCACTTGATGACTATGTTATGTTATGTTGAACGAGCCGTTACTTACTTACTGCACACTCCAGCACTACCAACATTGATGACTATGGTTATGTTATGGTTGAAAGCCCGTTACTACTGCACAACTCAAAACACTCTACCAACAGTTGTAGAACGATGTTATGTTATGATGAAAGCCGTTACTGCACACTCAAGCACTCGCAACATTTATGTTTATGGTTATGTTATGTTATGTTATGGTTGTAAAGCGCAGATTACTGCACACGTCAGCATTCCCAACATTGGATGAACTAATGTTATATTATATTGAACGACGTCCCTGCACACTCAGCCACTCCCAACATTTATTATGACTATGTTATGTGGTAGGTTGAACAGCATGTCAACTTGCATCAACTGGAGGACCTTCAAAAATGCTTTAATGACGTAATGTTAATGGTTATGTTGAAATCCGTTACTGCAAACTCAGCACTAACCAACATTGGGGGATGACTATGTTATGTTATGTTTGAAAGCCGTTACTGCACACATCAGCACTACCAACATTGATGACTAATGTTATGTTATGTTTGAAAGCCGTTACTGCACACTCCGTCCCGCACTACCAACATTGATGACTATGTTATGTTATGTGAAAGCCGTTACGTGCACACTCAGCATTCCCAACATTGATGACTATGTTATGTTGTGTTGAAAGCCATTACTGCACACTCAGCACTATCAACATTGATGACTATGTTATGTTATGTTGAACGCCGTTACTGCACACTCAGCACTACCAACATTGATGATTATGTTATGTTATGTTGAACGCCGTTACTGCACACTCAGCACTACCAACATTGATGACTATGTTATGTTATGTTGAACGCGTTACTGCACACTCACGCACTACCAACATTGATGACTCTGTTATGTTATGTTGAAAGCCGTTACTGCACACTCAGCACTACCAACATTGATGACTATGTTATGTTATGTTGAAAGCCGTTACTGCACACTCCGCACTACCAACATTGATGACTATGTTATGTTATGTTGAAAGCCGTTACTGCACACTCAGCATTCCCAACATTGATGACTATGTTATGTTGAACGACGTAACTGCACACTCAGCACTCCCAACACTGTTTACCATGTTATGTTATGTTGAAAGCCGTTACTGCACACTCAGCACTCCCAGCACTGATGACTATGTTATGTTTATTTTGAACGCCGGTTACTGCACACTCAGCACTACCCAACATTGATGACTATGTTATGTTATGTTGAAAGCCGTTACTGCACACTCGGCACTACCAGCACTGATGACTATGTTATGTTATGTTGAAAGCCGTTACTGCACACTCGGCACTACCAGCACTGATGACTATGTTATGTTATGTTGAAAGCCGTTACTGCACACTCAGCACTACCAACATTGATGACTATGTTATGTTATGTTGAAAGCCGTTACTGCACACTCAGCACTACCAACATTGATGACTATGTTATGTTATGTTGAAAGCCGTTACTGCACACTCAGCATTCCCAACATTGATGACTATGTTATGTTATGTTGAAAGCCGTTACTGCACACTCAGCACTATCAACATTGATGACTATGTTATGTTATGTTGAACGCCGTTACTGCACACTCAGCACTACCAACATTGATGACTATGTTATGTTATGTTGAAAGCCGTTACTGCACACTCAGCACTACCAACATTGATGACTCTGTTATGTTATGTTGAACGCCGTTACTGCACACTCAGCACTACCAACATTGATGACTCTGTTATGTTATGTTGAAAGCCGTTACTACACACTCAGCACTACCAACATTGATGACTATGTTATGTTATGTTGAAAGCCGTTACTGCACACTCAGCATTCCCAACATTGATGACTATGTTATGTTGAACGACGTAACTGCACACTCAGCACTCCCAACACTGTTTACCATGTTATGTTATGTTGAAAGCCGTTACTGCACACTCAGCACTCCCAGCACTGATGACTATGTTATGTTATTTTGAACGCCGTTACTGCACACTCAGCACTACCAACATTGATGACTATGTTATGTTATGTTGAAAGCCGTTACTGCACACTCGGCACTACCAGCACTGATGACTATGTTATGTTATGTTGAAAGCCGTTACTGCACACTCGGCACTACCAGCACTGATGACTATGTTATGTTATGTTGAAAGCCGTTACTGCACACTCAGCACTACCAACATTGATGACTATGTTATGTTATGTTGAAAGACGTTACTGCACACCTCAGCACTACACAACATTGATGACTATGTTATGTTATGTTGAAGCCGTTACTGCACACTCAGCATTCCAACATTGATTGACTATGTTATGTTATGTTGAAAGCCGTTACTGCACACTCAGACTATCAACATTGAGACTATGTTATGTTATGTTGCGCCGTTACTGCACACTCAGCACTACCAACATTGATGACTATGTTATGTTATGTTAAAAGCCGTTACTGCACACTCAGCACTACCAACATTATGACTTGTTATGTTATGTTAAACCCCGTTACTGCACACTCAGCACTACCAACATTGATGACTCTGTTATGTTATTTTAAAAGGACCCAACTCACACCCCAAACAAGATATGATGTTAAAATGAACCGCCCCCCCCAACACTGTTTACCAGTTATGTTTTTTTAAATTATGACCCCCCCCCCCACACTAGCATTTAATTTTAAACGGTTATTTGAAACCCTACCAACTTGATGCATTTATGTTATGTTGAAAGGTTATGAAATTTGGACTACCACACTAGCTTTTTTTAATGTAAAACCGTTATAAAAGGGCACTCCACCTAGATTTTTAATTTATTTGAAAGGTTATAAAAATTAAAACTGAACTTTTTTTTTTTAATGTTAAAGCCGTTATGAAATGTAAACTTATGCATTTAGATTTAAACCTTATGACATAGATTTAACCTTAGACATAATTAAACTTATGACTATTTTTTTATTAAACTTAGGGTGACACCAAATGAACTATCCTAAAATTAAAAAGCCGTTATGAATAAACCCAATTAAAATTTATGTTTTTTAAATTTTTAACGCCACCACACTCAACCCAAATTGTGATGTTATGTTATTTAAACCCCTCACACTAACATTAATTTATGTTATTTTAAATTTAAACCCTTCCAACTTAACCCCAATTTAAAATTTAATTTGGGAACACTACTCCCCAACTGACTCCAATTTTTTTAAAGGTTTAAAACCCTCCACACTGATGACTTTTATTATTTTAAAAGGTTTTTTAACCCGTTACCAACATTAGACTAAAATTTTTGAAACCTTTTAAAAGCCTTCCCCAATTGGCATAATGAACGTTTTTTATTGAACCCATTTCCCTAATTTTCCCTTTGTTTTAAACCACCAACTAGTTTTTTATTGAGCCTTTTTTAATAAACCCAACTGAACTAGTTTTTTATTTGAAATTTTTGATTAAACCACATTTTTGTTTTATTTAAATTTATTAAACCCCAACTAGCTATTAATTTGAAAGTTATGTTTTTTCCCCCCTTTTAACATTTAAACTTGTTTTGGTTTTATTGAAGCCCTGAAACCTCACCAAACTTATGACGTTTATGTTATGTTGAACCCGTTACTGCACCTGCACCACAACATTTTTAATTGTTTTTTTTAAAACCGTTCTACCCACACACCCATAATTTTTTGTTTAAAATTTACTGAAAAACCGTACCAACTTTAAATTTTGTTTGTTGAAAGCCGTTACTGCACACTCAGCATTCCCAACATTGATGACTATGTTATGTTGAACGACGTAACTGCACACTCAGCACTCCCAACACTGATTACCATGTTATGTTATGTTGAAAGTCGTTACTACACACTCAGCACTCCCAACACTGATGACCATGTTATGTTTTGTTGAAAGCCGTTACTGCACACTCAGCACTCCTAACATTTATGACGATGTTATGTTATGATGAAAGCCGTTACTGCACACTCAGCACTCGCAACATTTATGTTATGTTATGTTATGTTATGTTATGTTATGTTATGTTATGTTGAAAGCCGTTACTGCACACTCAGCATTCCCAACATTGATGACTATGTTATATTATATTGAACGACGTCACTGCACACTCAGCACTCCCAACATTTATTTATGACTATGTTATGTTATGTTGAAAGCTGTCACTGCACACTCAGCACTCCCAACATTTATTTATGACTATGTTATGTTATGTTGAAAGCCGTTACTGCACACTCAGCACTCCCAACATTGATGACTATGTTATGTTATGTTGAACGCCGTCACTGCACACTCAGCACTCCCAACGTTGGTGACTATGTTATGTTATGTTGAAAGCTGTCACTGCACACTGAGCACTCCCAACATTTATTTATGACTATGTTATGTTATGTTGAAAGCTGTCACTGCAAACTCAGCACTCCCAACATTGATGACTACATTGGAGAGTTCTCATGATGAAATCGATTGGTTTAGGATGACCTCTTTAGTTCCAGTAGGGGTCTCTGACTTAGTGGTAATGAACGGACCTTCACAATGCCAACACACCGAGTTCATAAATGCCGTATGCGATGTGACAGCAGATTGCACTGCGTTGATTTTCACAAAAGTTTGATCGTCGGCCTTTCAGTAAGCAATCACAACTACTGAATGCAAAATTGACTAGAACAGTGATTCTCAACCGGTGGGGAATCCCCCCCCCCCCCCCCCCCCCCCCAGGGGGAAATTTTAGAGTTTCCAGGGGGGAGGGGGAATTAAGATTATTTCAAGATCGCATTAATACAAGAACCAGTTACTTGATATTGCTTTTCCCTCTAAATTTTATGGTTCTGTACTTCTCGCCCTAATGAAATTCGTTTTATAACGTAAGAAGACCCGTAAATCACGTTTTATGTAGATGTGTAGTCTTGTTCTAGTATGTGTTATTAAATGTAGCTTCCATTTTTATGTATACTATATAAGGGTGGGGGAGGGGAATTTATAGGGAGGAAATTCGAAAGGGGGGGGGGGGAATGACGTTCTGAACATATGGTAAAGGGCGGGCTGGGCCAAAAAAGATTGAGAACCACTGGACTAGAACATTACAAAAATTCAGTACATTCTGGGGTAGATTGCGACGTTCTGTAAAGGACATGTAAATAACTATAGCTTCAGTTCCATACCGCATTGGAGTGTATTGTCAATTCGGTAGACCAGTTCGTATAGCTCTGTGTAGAGAGCACAATCTGAACATGCTCAACAGTTTGTTCATTTCTGAAATGTATAGTACTGAAACAGGGAGAGAAGGCGTATGCGTGTGTTCATCCAATCTGTTATGCTTCCTACTGAGGCGAAGATGGGTGATCTGTCACTATTGGGCAAAGGTAAGTAAGAAAGGCGTCTTTGTTCTTCTGCCTATTATCTTCTAATGGAGCATATTCCCTCATCCATCTGACGCCAAGACCTCATTTCTTATTGTAGCTCCTTTCATGTCCTTTCCATATTATTAATCTCAGTCTCTAATTCTTCTTCAAGTGTATTTGGGTCTCTTACTTCTTCTAAGAGAAGAGCCGCCTTTAATCATGAGTCGCGATTTTGCTTTGTGCACTTCTCAGTTGGGTGGGCGTACCACCTCTGATAGGCTTGTTTTTCTTTTCCGTGTTGACTTGTTCATGACTGTCTGGAATTTGCACCTAAAGTTTTCTACACTATAAAGTAACCAGTCTCACCCAACTCTCATTAATCGCTTCTTACGACATGCTTAGTAGGTTAGTGTAACTATTCTTTAGTGCCCCGGTAACACATAAGCTGTTTGATAGTCGTCATTAGGTTTATTCTGTTAATTTATAATAGCTCTGACAGCTCTCTTGTTGATTTCAAGGTTGTAGTACAGATCAGTAAACCATGACTTTTCTGGAGGCAGTCCGAGTTGGTACTCTATATTATTTACTCATACTTGTTCCATCTTTGATCCTTAGAGCTGTATAGTTGAAACTGGAGTTACTGATGTAATATGTCTCGTCTCAAAATGCCTGTCAGGACATGAGAGCAAGATGTAACTCCTTTGTTAACAATATGAGTTGCAGAACAATCTGTGTAGACGTGTGCTCACAATCGTTCAAGATGAACTTTCCAGGACTTTTGTCCTTAATTATACTCAAATTCACTTGAGAGCTCATTGGCTGATGTACAGAGTTTAAAGGCATCGCTGATATGTTCCCGTGGTACTGGTTATAGATCAGGCATCGCTAGCCATCATCATGATGTGACATGCCGATAAGCGTGAACGGTCATATTTTGCCATCTTACACTATCACCAGAGTCGTGGATAAGCTCTGTATTTTTGTCTCGACCATGCCGTGTGCTCAAGCCATTCATATATTTACTTCTCTGCTTTCCCTTTGCTCTTTTCCCCTTAATCTATCCAGTTGTCTCATAAGTAAGTCTAGTGTACGCTGTCTTTAAGTATGTAGAACCAGGAGTTTCTTCTGAAGATCGTCCCCGATGCTATGGAGTTAGTGCATCTGAGCGAAGCAATCCTTGAGTGAACTTTCGCAGCGTGTGTGATTCTGTGGTGTTCGGTTTTTCAACATGTCGGAACAGCGTTTGTGCTCCGTATGGGGGGCAGTCAAACTAACAAGGCGACGGGGGAGACGAGACGGGGAGGCCGTAAGCGACAAGGCAGACGAGGTAGAGCAAGGCGTTTTAGACTCAAATGCAAGCGTCTGGAACTCAGGAATACTCGTATTTTATATTGGAACTGTGCCAGCGTAAAACAACGAGGCCCTATTCTGGAAAACCTGGTATACAGAAACGACATTGTAGCGCTTCAGGAGACGAGACTGGGTGATCATTTACTCCAAATTGCCGGCTTCAAATGTTTCTACAACAGGCGATACCAGGGAATGGCGATTCTCATTCGCGACAGTATGATGGCTTCAGAGCTAGACATGTCCAGTTGGGACAGTGACGACATACAAATACAGGCGGTTTGATTTCAATTCAGTCTAATATTCGTGTTGGTTAAATGTTTATGCCCGTAAAGCGAGTATGGATTCCCAGAAGTGGCAGTGCTTAAGTGACATATTAGGACATGAGAAAATGTTATTTTCTGTGGCGATTTAAACGCCATAGGCAGATCATAGGGAAGCATTTCCTCCAACACACAGGGGGAGGAGCTCGAGGCTGCACTTGAAACCATTGACCTGGTTTGTATCAACAGTAGCTGTGTCACTAGGTCAGTAAGTCGTCCAAGTGATAAGGACAGTATTATTGATTTGGCACTGGTTTCTCCTTCACTCACTACAACGTGAAGATGGGGTTCCTAGGGTACAACGGCAGCGACCACCACCCTTGCAGCATATTGGTGGAGAAAAGCAGAACCAGGCAGCAGAAGTAAACGGTCAAGACTTTCTAGTATGACAGTACAGGGCAAGATGTGGTGAGTAAAATAAGGCGCAACAAGCGCAGACAGCTTCATGGCAGGGAAAAAAAACTGCTAGCAGCCACCTTGGTGGAATTTTGAGGTGAAAAAGGCCTGGGTAGATAAGCGTAGTGCTGTAAGGAAATTGCAAAACGCCATGAAGAACATAGTTGCCCATCCTAGTCCCTGCATGCACTTAGAAAGAGAGATGCACACAAAAAGTAAGCTATTTAAAAAACTGGTTAAGGTGGTTAAAAGTGAAAAATGGGCAGAGGTATGTCAAAGAGTAAACACAGACAAGTCACTGAAATTGTTCTGGCGACAACATAAAAGCATGAGTAGGGGTAGTCAAGAATAAGAGTATTCCTGACTTCCAAGGTGCTGACCTCATCTGGCAGAGGACTGACGAGGAACAAGGGCAAAGCCCTCTTCGAACACTATTTAGAGCAGAGCAACCAGACAGACATGAAAGGCCGAAATCTTGCCAAGGAGGTTACTCTGATAGGTGTAAGGCCCAGAGCATTTCGGATGAAGACACAGTGACAGTGATAAGAGATCAAAGCTGTGCTACGACGATTAAAAAAAAAAACTGCGTTCCAGTGACAGATGGCATAAGATACGACGGCATCAACATATGTACCGACAACGAGCTAGAGAAACTAGCAGACATCTACAACAATAGCATAGGGAGTGCTAGCATCAAGGACGAGTGGTTACACAGTTATCTTATTCCCTTGCCGAAGCCTGGCAAAGACCACACAAAAATTCAGGATATCGAGTAATAACCATGCAGAATACAATAGGTAAGCTGCTGGAGAAGTTAATTGCCAGAAAAATATCAAGCCAGCTAGAGAGGCAAGATGTTTTCCCGCCTACCCTGAGAGGGTACCGTCCAAAAAGAGAAACCTGGACCAATGCAGCAATTTTGCCCATGATGTCTATGAAGGTTTCCACTCAGACATTGAAAAATTTGCTGCAGCGATTGATCTTGAGGACGTGTACAACAGAGTACCACTGGATGTTTTAATGCTT
Organism: Cepaea nemoralis; assembly: GCA_014155875.1. Lineage (NCBI taxonomy): Eukaryota > Metazoa > Mollusca > Gastropoda > Stylommatophora > Helicidae > Cepaea > Cepaea nemoralis. Next base: position 21,764 of record JACEFZ010007215.1, on the reverse strand, counting down.
CAGCTTCTTGAACTCAAGATAAGTCCCTCCTTAGTTGGATCGCTGCAGCCCTATTCCAACGGAAAGTAATTTTTAGACGTGGCAGCTGGACTTCGGAACCAACAACATTATATCCTGGCCTACCACAGGGATCACCATTATCTCCGGTGCTGTTCAACAGCCTACACTGTGAGAATCACCAGCGAGCAAATCATAGGACGGGGAGGACATTGTCGTATGCAGACGATGTTTTAGTGTATCGTCAGGGTAAGGATGGAGATCAGGTTGCTGTGGAACTACAAACCGAACTCAATCGAATAAGCACTTGGTGTGTTGAAGCTGGGGCAATGGTCAACCCAACAAAGGCAACAGTGACATGGTTCTCTTTGAATAACCATATTGTCAACACCCCAACACCAACTATAAAGTTGTGTTCAGAGACGGTAGAGAGAACGCAGGCAATGAATAACCTGGGGATACCATTTGATCGAAGCTTAGCTTATACTGAGCACGTAGACCAGGTGATAACAAAGATCAAGCCGGGTTTGGATGCGATGCGGGTGATGGCGGTGGCAAACTGTGAGCAGCGCCATCTATGTCTTCTGTACCAGGATCTAGTCTTTTCTTTTTTGGGGTATGCAATGGCAATCCCGACTCTCAGCCATAAGCAGATAGAAAGGATAGAAAGGATACAGAGTGAAGCTATGCGCATTATTCTTGGATGTACAAGAGATACAGCATGAGGGCGATGCGCTACCTTCTCGATTTTCCAACCATGAGTGACAGAATACAAATTTGCCGAGCACGTGCCTATCTCAGAGTCAAAGCAAACACACAACATCCACTGCACAGCGAGATCAAGAAGGTAAAGGGCAGCAGGTTAAAAAGAGGAAAGTCGTGGATGGGTCAAGCCGAAGACATTCTTCAGCAGGTGTGTTCACTTGAGGACTTAGAACCTGGCGAGGAGTGGGTACAAGTGCCAACAGAGTTCTGTACATCCTTTTCAGTGTGCAATTAGACAGGAAATGCAGACAAGAAAATCCAACTGCTGTGGAGGTTGAAGTACAGGTTCTGATCTTCGAGAATTCTTTAGAGGATAATGCTGCCAGTTACGCGGATGGGTCGGTCGTTCGAGGAGTGAGAAGTTCTTGGGCTTTACGTCTCAGGCCGGAGGGAAAATTGTGAAGGAAGAGTCTGGCGCTTTTGTTTTGACCACAAGCAGCCTGACTATGGAAGTCATGGCAGTAAGTAAAGCAATAACATAGCCCGAGACACAGACATTCAATCGGCCATGTGTCCTTAGTGTCTCAATGAGTATGCTCAGAAGGATAGAGATGGGGTGGGTCTGAAGAGAGTGGCTACTGTCTCTGGAGCGGTCTCGGCTGGCAAAGATTAGTTTCATCTTCGTGCCAGGGCATGCGGGTGTACAAGGAAATGAGCAGGCTTGACAGGCTTGCAGGTAGGGCTACTGTGGAAGGCGGACGAGCCATGGACCAGGCAGACATTCTGAATGCTCTACGAAAAGTAATTCGTTTACGAGAACCAAGCGATGACTGGGAATCTACAACCACGGCCAGGCTGCGAGAACAGCAAGTTAAAAGAGGTGTGGCCAAACAAGAACACTACGCAGGAAGCCAAAGAAGAGTAATAAACCAACACAGAACTGGTGTCGTGAGCCGCTACACGCTGCGGGATTTGCTGAGGAGTGAATCCGAGCACTTATGGACTGAATGGTTCGATATGCTATAAGGTTGATCTGTCGACTAACGATGAGGGGAAGTCAATAAGTAAGTCACAGAAACCTGTAGAAAAATAACTAAATATGATAACTTGAAATCAGTTTATTTTTACACATACATTATCCCTTTATTTCTCAACATAATTTTCACCAACATTGATGCACTTATCCTATCGTTTCATCAGTCCTCCCAAACCGGCTGCATAGACCTACGTGCTCTGTTTTCTAAACCACGTTTTCACTTCACATTCAACTTCAGTGTCGTTCCCGAAATGTCTCCCGCCAAAGTGGGTTTTAAGTGGACCGCTTTACGGGGCAAACATTTGTCAGCATAAACAGGGAGCATTTCCTTATGAATGTCCTTTGCAGGCTGTCCTTTTGGTCACCAAAAAAAAAAACACAAACACGCACAGCACGTTGCTCTTTGGTTGTACACTCCGTAGGTATCAGTCGACATTTTGTAGACACATAGCGTTACCTGACGAACGGGAATATAAAGTTCGATGTTGCTGTCACCTAATGACACGTGTAGAAAACACAAACTACATTTACCTGCCATCCCACAGAACTGTGTGGCTTAATTATTGACTCTCCCTCGTAACTAACTACTAACTAACTAACTAACTTTAAGTCCTTCTCAAAAGAGAAAAGCTGCTAATTTTCAGTCGTCCAAATCACGTATTTATGTGCTACCTTAATGGCCTGAAAGAACACCCTACACTTGCTATTTCTGTGTATTACTTTTACCACATAGAAACAGACCGGTCATGTCACTTCTTTACATGCTTGTAAAATACAATACACAGCGTTACGGACCCATGCGCTGGTGTGTTTGTTATTTTACCTATATTTAGTTAATATAAACATTCTGATACCTATGGTGCATTTTAAACTATTAGATACGAATTATATCCATATTCGACAGTTGTGAGGTCAGATGGTGCAGAAGCCAGTCTATTGACGACATCTATTTTATGCGTGTAGAGTGGGTTATACGCCAAAATACATTTGTTCCTTCAGGAAGGCGCTATCGTCGTTTTGATGCGACAGGTTCGAATCCCAGTATGATAATCGTAGCTTTCAATTAGTTATGTTGTTGAGCGTGTCTAGTCTCTAATTCTTTCTTCTACTTTTGTGAGTGTCAATCAATACTAGTAAATTTGTTTATGTGCTGTCATAGTGTTCTCAAAGTTTCCCCAACGATTGCTATTTCAGTGAAGGAGTTCCTAGTTTTTTACAGTCATTATTGGTTACGTTTTCATTTTCAGTGACTTATAAGGGTTTGGGGATTATGCTGTTTGACCCATACCAATCGTCAGGTAGTACACAGCCTAAGATTGGTGTTTTAACTTTGATGCATACACCTTCTTTGCCTAACTGGAGATTAAAACCAGCTTTTGATTAAGATACACATCCCTGGCCACTCGACCTTCCGCGTCGCTGTGAATGTATGATATACGACATATAAAGTAATGATTAATGCAAGATGAATATAACTTAAATGTTATGATATTTTGCTCATGAAGCTTCAAAGAAATTTTTTAAATGTTCTACGGATATTTGAATTACCATACTCAAGAGAGCATTTAGAGAAAAGATAATCCTGACATTAAAGAATCCACAGCTTGAATTATGGAAAATAAAATAGTTATTTTTTTTCCGCATGAACATCTGATCAATGGCATCATATGGTTATGTCATTTGAAACATGGATACAGGTAATGACAAGTATGTAGAATTTGAGATGTGGTTTTACCCACCATTAAAATAACAAAGTGGAGTGAAGATGTGGCAGACGAATAAGTATACGTTTTAACGTGATAGGCAAGGATGAAGCAGGTCATGGTCTCGCGACAGTTTAAGACAGGAGGAACCGCCAGAGTATTGGCCACACTCTAAAAATGAGGAAACGCCAAATAGAGTATATTAGACGACAAAACAATGGGCAAGAGAGACAGCGCTAGAGCAACGAAACCTTGTGTATTAGATGCATGCGCAAATGTAATTATAGGACAAGAGAGATAATACACCATCTTTTTATCAGAATAATGTACAAATGTAAAGTCAGGTTTTAGTCCCCTACGACTGAGCTACCGTATAACAGGAAATGGTACTACCTGCTTTCTGTTAGCGCCGAATGTTGGGCGGAGCTCACCAAACAGGACTCCCCACATAATGCCAACGGCTTCTGGCGGAGGAGCGCAATTGTGAAGGTACAAACCTTGTAAAAGGGGGGGGGGGGGGGGGAGTCTTTTACTTGCACATGCACAAGTGTACTGATGCAGAAATGAACCAGTGCGACAGAAGACAGATAAGGATGAAATGGTCAGATCAAGAAACTTCACAATCAGTTCAGGGATTAAATACCGGAACATGATAACAAGTTACATCAAGTGGGTCCAGTCCACAAATAGATCAATTCAACGGACTCGTGGTCTCGAGGTATGGTGTCCGCCTCGAGTGCCGGAGGTCCCGGGTTCAAGCCCCAGCGATGCCGGGATTTTTTCTCGTGGACTTCTAGTAATAAATTTCCCCTGGTCTCTGGGTAGTGAGATCGGACGCCCGTGTGTATTGTTGCGCACGTAAAAAATCCCTTCGCAGTTGGAAATCGAAAAAGAGTAGCCTAACGGCGCTGCCCGGGCAAAATTTCGAGATTAAAAATCTACCCAAAGTATTTCAGGATCCTCGGCGGTTCTACGGCGTTCGTGCACTGAGCTGAGTTTCTCCAGACTAAGATTTGAGTTAGGATTAGAACGGAGCATTTATAGGTTGCACCCGTGTTCCGTGATGTTGATCCCCAGACTAAAGTAAACTAAACCAGCAATATTTACTATGTACAAATGTGTCTTCTGTATCGAACATGACTTATTATAAGAAGATATAGATATGACATTAAGTATGCAATTTAGTCGCATGTCCTTTATAGTACATTGCAATCAACCCCAACATTTATTGGTTGATCGTAATTTACTAGGATATTTTACAGTGGAAATGTGATTTCAGAGGAAAATGCCAAAAATACCATGGACAGAAAGAAAAAAAAACAAAAAGAAATGAGCAATCCCTATAAGAAACACATGAAAATCGTAAATTAATTAGAAATATTAGACGCAAACAGTCACGATTTTTTGGAGGTATGTTATGAGAAGAACTTACGAGTAGTAACAACTGGTAAAGTTGAGGGGAAAAGAACACGAGGAATGTAGTGTAGTAGAATATGTAGATGGCTAGACCACATCGCAAATTCGAGACAAGAACACAGAGCTGATGCACGACTCTGGTGCTCGTGTGAGATGGCGAAACATGACCGCCCAAACGTATCGGCATGGCATAAGATGATGAGTTTCTCATCTGTTTCCGAACCGCAGAAGCTCATACTATCGAAATTAGCGCAAAACGACCTTTTTCCAAATTTCCTGCGCCTGGTTTCGAACCCTCGACCTTGTATGTCGGTGAAATTGTGGAACTGCGTTCACTAACACTTAAGTAAAAATACGCCTATACATTCAACAAACGTATTAAATACACGAATGTTGCCCCTGTCCAAGAGTTTGTGTTGCTCGGACTACATTTCAGATTACTAGTTAAGCATTCTTGTGTTTTTTAATTGTTTTGTATTTTGTGCACGTTGATAAAGACTTCTGTCGGAATGTTCGACTGTAGTTATATGTGCTTTTCTTTGTGTGTGTGTGTGTTTTTTTTTTTCGGACTCCAGTTAAATCAGATAGGTTCAGTAAGAAATAAGGGGCCCTGAAAATAAAAATGCTATTAACGGAAAATAGGATAATATAAAATACAAATAAAAAAGTCGTAACATATATTCAAAAAGTAACAAACATTCCACAATCAAGGAACACGTTATGTCACCGAATAGGTTCATTTAGAAAACATGTTAACTCAAGGCATTAGTGTCCTCATTAAACAGTTCAACAAGACAATAACTGATACATTGGCAAGTGAACATGGCGACATTCAGCAAAGTTTACAAATAAGTTAGTAACACGCTATACCTGTTTTTCATGAGTTTCGATAAAAAGAATACTTATTTTGAGTAACAGAGAGAGAGAGAGAGAGAGAGAGAGAGAGAGAGAGAGAGAGAGAGAGAGAGAGAGAGAGAGAGAGAGAGAGAGAGAGAGAGGGAGAGAGGTAGGTAGATATAGCGAGACAGACAGAGAGAGAGAGAGAGAGAAGCAAAAACAGAGATAGACAGGCAGGCAGACAGACAGCCAGCCAGGGAGACAGTGAGCCGACGTACCGACCGACAGACAGACAGACTTACTAGCTGACTGACTGACTAATTGTCAGACAGACAGACAGACAGATGGACGGACGGACGGAGAGACAGATATTTAGATAGATAGATAGATAGACAGACAGATAGATAGATAGATAGATAGATAGATAGATAGATAGATAGATAGATAGATAGATAGATAGATAGATAGATAGATAGATAGATAGGACGGACACACATAGTGAGATAGAGAGTGTGTGTATGTGTGTGTGTGTGAGAGAGAGAGAGAGAGAGAGAGAGAGAGAGAGAGAGAGAGAGAGAGACTAGCAAAAACACAGCGAATTCTTATAAAAGGGCTATGGAGATACGAATTAAACGGTCAAATAAAAGAAACGGGGGATATCAATTAAAGAAGTAAATAAAAGAAACAATGTCTAAAGAATAGACACTGAAGGAGAAATCCACAACTCTTCATTGAATGGGCTTGAATTTCAGCGTCTGTTTTTGCAATCGGATAATCGAATTTTGGCAGGATTGCATTCGGGAAAAAAATATGTTCTGGCTAAAATCAATAATGAGGGAGCAAAATCCCCGATAAACTCAGGATGAGGTGTATATAATACAGCTTCGGACAATTCTTCTCATGCTCTAATAACCTGTGGCAGCCACGGAAATCACTGATTTTTATGCATCTTAAAACACTGGGATTAACCCATTCTTTTCAGGGCAGCTGTCTCTAAGTCGTGAGGCCTGAAGACATTTACTTATCTCTTAAATACGGTTCACATGTTTCTATATGTTTTTCAGTGGTTACTGTCTCTTAAGTTTCCGCAGTCGTGTAATGATTAGAAGCTCGACTACAAGCCCAGTTACCAAGATGTGAATACGCATCGGGACGCATTTTAAAAATTGAACTGGGCTGTCAGATCGACTCAGTTTAAACAGCTTAGACGTTACTCGCGGTTCCAACTTCACAGTAAAAGGTCAGCACATGATGCTCTGTGCCAGTGATGATATTGGGAAATACTCTTCACAGCCCCATGTGAAAAGTGGAACAGTCAGCAATCCTGAAAAAACCAACAGTAAGAACAGACATACAAGCATAACGCCACTGCCAGAATTCCAACACAACAGTTCGCCACTCAGATTACAGTTCACCCTCACATTTGTTACCCTTTGAAAATAAAGGTCGTTCGTTCGTTCATAGTCTATGGGAACGATAGTCACCAGGAAACCGGAAGTTGCATACTTATTACTGCATAAGGCAAAACCAGCTTGTTCAGCAAACGCCACCCGCCCCCCCCCATTTTTCTAAACATGCAGTTCACAATACAAACCACGGTGGTCAAATGTACAAGCATTCCACATGAAACCCATGGCTCACAGTGTCGCTCCACGCACATAACTCAGTAGCTGAGCGACGAAACCATGAACTACCAATCCAAAAAAATTAACATGCGTAAGCAAATCGCAGCCAGAAGCAAAACCACTTCGGTGGCCTTAACAGCTCAACATCCAATCCTCTACATTGGACTAGACGTCTGAGTTTAAAATGGGTATCAGGGAATGTTTTGGAAAGTAAAATCGGTTAGCTTTGTACTGACCATATCACCCACTAAGTGTTGAATGGTCTATAAAATATGGTTCTAGCACCAAATGCAAAATGCGTCTTAAGGTAGGTAGAATTGGTTCTTTTTACATATTTCTTTACTTAGTTATTCTCTCTTTGAATTGTAATAAAGGTCAGTTGTTGGTTTTTTAATTGTTGTCAAAATACCTTGGTATAGATGAAATATTGAATACTTATACCAATAACACGAAACGAAAAAATTAATTTATGGTCACAAATGATGGCCTCTCGTCTTGAACATTTGGGAATACTTGACCCCATACGCTTAACTGATTCACTGCCAAACAAAAAGTGCGTTTGGACCAAACGGAAATTGATGGTAGAAAATGGGAAGTAGGGGTGTGTCACAGTAATGATTCAAAGATTGTTAAAATTGTAGCAATTATATTGTATTATATATCAAATTAAATGATATTGCACGCGGAACACGTTAGTATTGCTACTATTGCTATAGGTTAGAAATATAATAAAAATAATGTTAGATTTTGTAAATGAAAATTTGAAGGCAGGGATGCCAATTATATAAAATTTAACTGAATAATGATAAATACACAAATTTTCTTCACAAATATCGCAAGAACTGCTCTTCAACACCACCAGAACACAAGTAAAACATTATATTTTGAAGCAAATCATTTTCACACAAAATGGCAAACGTAAGGAAAACACCTGGCAGATTTGTACTCATTACAATATAAACAATATTTTCTATTTAATTAAAAGTATTATTATTTTCAATTTAATTATTTAAACATTTGTCAGCTTACTTGTGATAGGCAAAACAAACTTACGGGCACAAGTGTTGCCCATAAGAGCAAGCATAATTCGATACGTGCCATAATTTGATGACTATCTTTCACTGCTAGGTTTGGTTTCCTTAATGCAAAGTAATTTAACCAAATAACCACATTACTGCAAGTGCTATCAGTCTCACAATCTTTCACAAATTCCATTAAATCAGAATAACTATAATCTACAATTGTTTAACACGACTATCTGGCGTAAATCGACGAGTCGAGGACCATAGGGAGTTGCCATTACTAAAAACGAATAACTTTCACAAAGCTTACTCCGCTTTAAAAAAAAAAAAAAAACTTAGTTGCATGTGCTTCACAGGACGTAGCAGTCAACCCCAGCATTTTCGCTGTTGGTGATTCCTGGGCAAATTTTACGTTCAGTAGTTTGCCATTGCTTTCTGAACGACCGGCACATATATCTTTTTCGAAAAAACCAGCACCGCTGTGTTTCGAACCCGGGTATACGGGCTCACAAACCACGTTCGCAAGCCTTTAGCCACAGAGACGGGCTCTCAGATTAAACCACTTTCACAAAACGTAATCCACGTGTCTTGTCTGATAAATTTCGAAGGCGTATCTATTCTGTGTGTAACTGTTTCAATTACTGGGCACTAAAGATTGCGGAAGATACACGAAATAACACAAATAACAAACTGTCAACATTATTTCAATAAAGTGGCGCACATCAGTCACGGGGAGTTCCTTTTTGTCAATAAAGTGGCGCACGGCTGGGAATATGACACAGGACCGTTTGTATGTTTTGTAAACACTTGCACAAATACCACTACCATTGTCACCATTATTTTCAATTTCACCATAGTCACTGTCATGATCAGTCATACCATCGCCACAGACACAAAGCCACGCGCCACACATTAGTTCCTGTAATTATACATGAACACCTTCATATCATCACCACTGACACAAAGCCATGTAGTACACGTTAGTTCCTATAATTATACATTAACATTGCTGATTGTGATACTGATCATTCTTTAGTTATTGCAAGGGTTATACTGAGACCAAAGAGAATCTACACAGTTAAACACAAATCTAGCCCCAGAAGTAATATTATTAACACTCAAGATCCTGATAAGTCTTTGAGTTCCAACAGCAACTTCAAGACGCTTTCACAGATACATCAGAAACTTGTACAGCACGTGAAAATTGGAGTAAACTTAAGGAAACGCTTTATAAAACAGCGGTAGGTGTTTATGGCACTGTGGATCATAAGAGGCAGGAATGGTTAGCGGCAAACAGCCACACACTGCAGCCCTCGATTGATCAAAAGAAGATAGCTCTCTTAAGAAACAAATAAAGAACAACGCGAAACACTCTCAGTGAGCTGAAGCAAGCTAGGAAGGATGTGCAAAAGGCTGTCTGGTAGTGTGTTAGTGACTATTGGATCACGTTATACGAGTACATTTAAAATGCAAGTGATAAGGGAAACATCATAAGCATGTTTGAAGGGATAAAGAAGGACTGTGGTCCAATAATCTAAAGAAGTGCACCACTGAATACCTTGACTGGAGAAATCATCACTGATAAGAAACAGCAGATGGATAGATGGGTAGAGCACTATTTGGAGCTTCACTCAAGCGAAACAACACTAGCGGATGATGCCCTCAACGCCATAAAGGCCTTGCCAAATCTTGACCACCTGGACACACTTCCCACCATAACAGAAGTTATGTGTGCTATAAAAGAACCTGCGTCTGGCAAGGCTCCAGGTAAGGATGGGATTCCAATAGAGGTTATCATTAGTGGGAAAGACACACTCACTTCTACAGACCCACCAGCTAATAGAGCTATGCTGGCGAGAAAGGACAAGTCCCACAGGATTTCAAAGATTCAAGCATCATAACACTGTACAAGAACAAGGGCGATCGGAGCGACTGTAAGAACTTTAGGGGTATCTCATTGATGTGTATTGTTGGGAAAGTAATTGCCAGAATTGTTCTGCGAAGACTTCAAGTCCTGGGAGATCAACTCTACCTCGAATCGCAGTGTGGTTTTCGACGGAACCGTCTACCATTGATATGATATTTTCATTGCGACAAATGCAAGAAAGATGCCATGAACAGAATCAACAACTGTTTATTGCCTTCATCTACCTCACAATGACATTTAATTTGGTCAGTTGTGAGGGTCTGTTCAAGTCACTAAAGAAGATTGGCTGCTCGCCAGCTCTTCTGTCCATTGTGGAATCGTCCACACAGGCATGAAGGGTATAATCAAGTTTGACGGTGCAACTTCAGAAGAGACTGAAATCAAGAGTGGAGTTAATCAAGGTTGTGTACTAGCTCCCTCCATCTTTGGAATATACATTTCACTTCTACTGAAATATACTTTTCGTGATCAGGTTGGTGGTATGCACATTCACTCACGTTCAGATGACGGCCTCTACAATGCTCAGAGAAGGCCAAGGCCAAAATTAAGAGGGTACTGATTAGAGAGCGGCTCTTTGCAGATGATGCTGCAATTTCGACTCCGAAATGGAGATAGTAGATCATTTTACACATCTAGCATCAGAGGTAAATAACAAATTATCCCTAGATCAGGAAATCAATATCAGGATTGGTAAGGCAGCAACAACAATGAACAGGTTTGAGTAACGAAGACACAAACAATAGATTGCACGATTTATTGCCTAACATATTTCGCTGCATCTCGTCATGTACATACTACAGAAATCACACAAAGAAAAATAACTAGATACATCCTTCAAGGTGAAATATACATATGTTCGCACAGTGATGTCAATTGTCTACCACGGTAATTTTAAACTAACTAACATGTTTTTCTGTTTCCACAAAACCGGTCTATGTAGAATAATCATATGGCTTCTGCAAACTTTAACACGCGACTATTTTGTGTGTTAAACAATACTCAAAAGGCACTGTCTCTGTCAATCGCATGGCCGCTTTCCAACACGTGCCTCGCAATCGACGACGCGGGAAGATTCCGGTGTGTCGGCGACTCCCATCGCCTGTGTGTAGTTTCTTGTCAGTCCAATTAAGTATGCGTTCAACCACTCTGTTGTTTAACCTTCACTCTGTTCTGTCGATGTAGGTAGACTGGCACCAGCATGTGAATAAGTAAATGCAATTGGATTTGGCGTACAGAAGAACAGGTTCATTTATTGCTGAGTTGGGAATAGGTGTGGTTCTGTACCTAATAACTGGAGTTGCACCACAGAATGTTCGGCCGATGCTGTAATGAGCCGGTCCAGTAGACGTTGCATTAAGTCATCCACTCGAAAGGTAAGCTGGGTGAATGCCTTTAGTTTAGCGACTGTAGTTTCTTCTGGTTTTGGTTTGTGATGTTGGCAGTGGCTCTTTCAGTTTAAAAACATTCTTCAGAGTTTAAAAATCATCTGTCAGTGTGTCCTGGGTGCATATCTTCCTAGCACGGTCAAATAGTGTCTGTACTAAGTCCTGTTTGTACTGGACAGGAATGAAGCTCTGAAAATGTAAGTATTGGCCAGTCCATGTTTCTTTGCGATACACCGATCCTTGAATTGTTTCGTCTGCTCAACGTCTCATTAGACGTTCCATAGAAAGAGAGATGTTGTTATGTGTCATATTCATTGTGGTCTGGAACGATGTTGCTTGTAGCTCGTCTGTGATGATAATTTGTATATCGTCCACATAACGACGGTGTAAGGCCAAGTTTTTAATGTCTGATCATCTCATTTCTTCTAACTGTGCCATGAAGATGTCCTCTAGAATAGGACCAAGAGGACTCCCCAAGGAGTCTCATGTCTTCTAACTGTGTCATGAAGATGTCCTCTAGAATAGGACCAAGTGGACTCCCCAAGGCCACTCCGTCAGTTTGGCTGTATGAAATATTTTTGTTTGTTTAGAAAATTGAATTGTGTGTTGATAGTACTTAATAATAATAGCCTCTCCAGAATAGATGTTGATATACCTAGTTTTAGTTGTTTTTCTTTAATGCGTTCACATATTATTTTCACTGTCTCATCTAATGGAACGTTTGTGAATAGGGAGGCTATATCCATGTATGTCATATGTTTATTGTTATGTCCATAGTATCCAATAATTCTACTTGTTTGAGTGTATCTCTGAGTAATTTTAGATCGAAGGATTGTCGTACGGGCTTTAAAATTTCAGCTAGCCATCTCGCCATCCGGTGTTGTGCAGAGTTAACCATAGACAGGATCTGTCTTAGCGGGATTCCTGGGCTTGTTAAGTTTGGGGAGACCGTACATCTGAGAAGTTTGGGAGCCACCCGGTTGAGAGGTTTTGCAGTGGCCTCACTGATGAGTCCCGCATTCACAAGTGACTGGATCTCTTTCCTCAACTTTGCATCCAGGTCCTCCGACTTGTTTACTTTTTGATCTATCCTAAATTTAGATTCATCTGATAATATCTCTTCCATTTTACTCTGGTAGCCTGATATGTCCATCAATACTGCACCACCCCCTGTGTCTGGTTTCAGTATTACGAGGGTTTTGTTAGCCTTTAACGCTTTTAAAGCAGTAAGGTGTTCGTTGGTCAACGGACATGTCTGTTTAGAGGGTGTTGTGCGATACTGGTGTTCTAAATCTACCAGTTTGGCATTCAGCCACCCGACCGACTCAGCAGAAGTAGGTGAAAACTTAGAGACTTGATCAAATATTTCAAACTGTGCTTGCGACTCAATACGGTTGATGTGTTTGGGATTTATGCAGAATTTTAACCCGTATGCAAGTGCCTGAGTTTCAAGATTGTTTACTACCTACGACGAAAAGTTCCTCACGCTTTGGGTTGTCTATTACTGAAGTTGTTATCTTGTCAGTACTCAGCGATTTGCTGAGGAGAGCATACTCTGCGATTTTCACCGTGTACATTGTTTCTGTGCAGAATTTAGTTAACTTCAAGTAACTGTACAAGCTCAATTATTTGGTAGCATGGGAGGCTGGTAGGCAGAACTGTGTGTGTGCTTGAGGCTGGTCAGCTTGGACTGGGTTTCTTCTATCTAGTTTTTTGTCACTCTGTGATATAAGTCTTACAACCGTCAAAAGCATGAGTAATATTTCCCCACTATACCACATCATTTTACGACAACACCAACCAACAGCGACACTGAGCCGAAGAGCGTATGAAAGAAGACTTTGGACGTCACAAGCCCAAGCCAGACGGAACTCAAATAAATACGGCATGCAAGTGAAAAACGGCATGTTTTGTTTACACCGACCCAAGCACGGCACAGGAGAAGATCTGATGTGTCATAGGAGTGATGGCATCTTCCATATCAAATTTATGTATGAAATGAGGAAAGCATCAGCCTACAGACATCGCATTGGGCAAAGTGAATCCAAGTCAGATCCTGAAACCTGTCGTCGACGTGTTTGAAGCCATTCAATCAACATGAAGGAAGTGGCTAGGTCCATGAATATACAGACCTGACTTTGTGAATGTAACAGCTTGACTGAATGTAGGAGCTTGACTGAGCGAGGCAGCTGATATAGTGAGGCCAAATACTTGCCTAAAGTAACTTCCTGCAGATTTCTCTACCATATAGGAAGGTATCCTAGATAACTTAGTCTATATTTATCTAGGTGGAGAAACCCTTGAGTCAAACAAAAATCCTCTCCGGGAACATATAACACAGAACCCTCAAGAAACTAGTACATATATGACGCAATGCCTGATTGCCGCAGAGATCCAAGAACTGGATGGGTGACCAAACAGAGTGTATAGTTCTTTTCTCCACAGATTACATAGGCCAGAAGAAGCGGCCCAATAAAGATAATGGAGGATTAATACATTACTGGTTGTGTGGATAGTATCTCGGCACAGCCAGGAGGTAGGCATAGTTAGAGATGTGCATGTACATGATCTTGTTTTTTGTAATGAGTTGATTGTTGTATTTTTATGACATTCGTGAACAATAGCACCATTTATGTGTAATAAATTATGAAAAATAAGGGTCATTTTCTCTTTTTGGGAGTTTTCTTGTCGTAGTAAAATTGTTTTAATTAACAACCCTAGATTAATAATAATTTAGTTGAGAGAGGAGATGCAAGGAACCACCAAAAGGATATTTTTTGGGGTTTTCAGATAAAACTTTTCATTGGTTTCCTGAAGGTATTCCTTGGTTTTCCGAAACTCTATTTATGGTCTCAAGCCACTGAGCCAGTAACAACTAAATTAATTATAATGGGCAGGATCACATTGAGAAAGAGGAACTTAGTATCCTTTATCTCTTTGGGGTTGTCCCAACAACCATACATCCGACACACTCGTCTCAAGTTATTTCTTGTTGGACATATTCTGTCGGCTCTCAGAGATCTGAAATACCGGTGAGGAAATATTCCCGTTCTTAGGGATCCTTATTCCTTAAGAAATCTCAATCGACAATTCTGTACCGATATATTACACTTCAGCTTGAGTAATTCATCTAATCGCTTCACAGTTGATAATGGGAAGCGACGTTTCTGAAAATCAATACAATGTTTTCCCGTAGTGAATTTGACTAAAGAAGACTCAAACAATAGATTGCACGATTTATTGCCTAGTATATTTCTCTGCATCTCGTCAGGTACATACTGCAGAATTTACACAACATAACGTAAAATAACTAGTTAAATACCTCAAGCTGAAATATGTAATGCCAATTGTCTACCACGGTAATTTCAAACTGACTAACGTGTCTTTCTGCTGGCACAAAACTGGCCTATAAAGATTAATTATTATGGTTTGTACCTGACGATATGAAGCGAAATATGCCAGGCAATAAATCGTGCAATCTATTGTCTTTGTTATTCAGATGAACAGGTTAACAAAAAGTGTCTGGGAGAATAGGAATCTTACTGCCAATACAAAAACGGTTAAACAGATTTCACATGCGTTGTCACTAGGAAGAACGAAATACCACAATGTAATACACAAGTAAATGGGAATATTCTTCAACAAGTGAATAGGTACAATTATCTCGGAACAGTAATAACATCTGATGGGAGATGCCTTAAAGAGATTAGAACAAGAATCACCATAGCAAAATTAGCCTTTAGCAAGATGAAAAACATACTGACCAATAAAAAGATGTCAATTGAAACGAGAAAAAGAGTGTTGAGATGCTACATAGTACATGCTGTACTTTTATATGGATGTGAAGCTTGGACAATGAGCAGTCAAGCTGAAAAACATCTGATGGCTGTAGAAATGTGGTTTCTGAGGAAAATGCAAAGAATACAATGGACAGCCAGAAAGACCAATGAACAAGTCCTTCAAGAAACAAATGAAGATCGTAAACTGATTAGAGACATTAGACGTAGACAGTCACATTTTTTGGGCATGTTATGAGAAGAAATGATTTGGAGAACTTGGTGACAACTAGTAAGATCGAGGGGAACAGACCAAGGGGAAGACCTAGAAGCAAATACCTGGATGGCTTGGCCTTGTGGCATGGTCGAGACAGAAACACAGAGTTGATCCACGACTCTGGTGATCGAGTGAGATGGCAGAACATGACCGCCCATGCTTACCGGCATGGCACATGATGGATGGATGGATGGTCTGAGAAGAATACTTGTTATTAAGTGGCAAGACAAAATCACAAATACTAAAGTATTGGAAAGATCAGGTTGTGTGACAGTTTATTCCATGCTCAGTCTTCGTAGACTTAGATGGATAGGACACGTTAGGGATGGATGATGGTAGAATACCACAGAACATCTTGTTTGGTGAATACAGATGGGTAAGAGATCTCGGGGTCGGCCTCTATTACGATACAAAGATGTGTGTAAGCAGGACATGATTGATACGGGCACTGATAATGCACACTGGGAGCAAGTCTCCGCTGGACGTGTTGCATGTAGGGCAAATATCAGAAATGGAATAAAGACAAAGGAGAAAATTATTGTAGATAGGTCACATACTGAGCGTGTTAGACGAAAGATGTTGAATGATGGTGGAAATGACCATGTGTTCACAAACATCCATTGTGGTCCAACATTTACTGAGCGTACTGGTCTGATCACCACATTCGCTATCGCCATGGGTTGTAGATATTATGCTTTTTATTTTTATTTTGAAGCACGATGTAACAAACATCGTCTGTCACGACGGCAAGGTGCTAATGAATTATATACACAAACACCATTATACCATCACCACCAACGTCAAATCCATGTACCACACATTTGTTTTTTAAATGTTGCATATCCCTTACGGGACGTGGCAGTCAACATCAGCATTTTTCAGCTGGTGTTGATGTACTAGGCAAGTGTTACGTTCAGTAGTTTGTCCTTGCTTTCTGAACGACAGGCTCACAAACCCCCCATGAGTTACAAGCGCGGCGCGAACCGCTGCCGATTCTTGCAGTTGCTGTTTACCCCATGGTGGTTATACATGACCACACATTAGTTCCTGTGACTATACACTAACACCGTTACCATTTTCACCAATTCTGTATCGATTCTGTAAAGCACCCTTGTGTTCACACAGTCCTGAGTTTAGTGTGCTATACCGTACCAAAGGCTGCTTTATCCTCTGTTACCTCACTCCCATGAGTTTACAATGCTTACATTATTGTTGTAGCTTAAGATTAATCTAATCAGTGATACGATATTGTATGAAAGATAGAGGCAAAAATGGCGGAAAGCCTGTAGTATATAATTGGACATGAGTGCCATATTCCTAATCCTTTGAAAATGAAGTTCGTTCCTTCGTCATTCCTTCTTTGTGCTACTTTATTGACACCAAACATCACCAGTTTTACGAGCAGGTTATGTGATGATGAAGCCGCGGTTGTTTGCTTACCAAAACAAGGGTGCCAGTTCAATCACCATTACTGGTCATTGTTTTATTTTCAACTAAAATGCTCTAGTGTCGACCTCGTCTAAATAATGAATACCGAATGATTTTCTGGGACGTGTCTTAGAATGAAAGGCCACGAGGAATTGAACTGTCAGCCTACTTCACTACTCAGTGACCTAGAATGTGTGAATGGCTAACATTGCACATAATCTGCCACGGAACAACCGTTTTAACACGAATAGGCCATTTATTATTAATTTAATGCAAATACTAGCAATAATAGCTGACAGCATGGGAGACAACTTAATATTATCGATTACTTATCCTCGTGTGGGCGATGTAGCGGATTAAAATCTGGGTGTTATTGCTGACACACATCTAGGCGATGTTGCTGATTCACATGTGGGCAATATTGCTGATTCACATGTGGACGATATTGCTGATTCACATGTGAGCAATGTTGCTGATTCACGAATGGGTAATATTGCTGATTCACATTTGGGCAGTGTTGCTGATTCAAAAATAGGTAATATTGCTGATTCACATCTGGATGATTTTGCTGATTCACATCTGGCTGATGTTGCTGATTCACATGTGGGCAATATTGCTGATTTCTAAAGCGTTGATATTGCTGATTCACATCTGGGCGACGTTGCTAATTCACATCCAAACGATATTGCTGATTCACAAATGGGTAATACACTGATTCACATCTGGGTTCTGTTGCGGATTCACGTTTGTCGTTACCAGTTTGGGAGAAGGAGGGGTGGGCATGAAGCAGTCACTCTAGCTGCAGATGTGTCGCCTGGCCGAGCAAGGTTTGCTTTTTTTCCATAAAATATCCTTTATAGAATCTACGTATCTGATTCTCGGTTTTCCTATAGTTCTGTAGCAGGGGTTCTTTCCTTTCGGGTTTTCCCCTTTAAAAAGGTAGTCGTGGTAGCGTGGTGGCCAGACGCTAGCCTATCGGTCCGTTGGTCATGTATTCGAATTCGCATATGGGTGGTTTTGTTTTTTAAATCTGACCCGACTCCCTTTCAAAATTGGGTACCAGGAAATGTCTTGCACTTGTGTATTTTTAATGATTGTGCAGTTTTTGAAAATATTGCCGTTCCAAGTTGTGTGTTCGCCCTCTGTTGAGTTCATGCAACATAATAGGTAAATACAAAACTTCGAAAAGCAATATTTTCAAAAAAATGCACAGTCATTAAAAATACACCCTATAAAAGTGGCGGATGCGATAGTAACCATATCATCTAACTAGCGCCGATTGGTCCATGGAAATATGGATCTAACACCAAATGCCCAACGGGGCTAGAGCGTGGAAAGGAGTCCTTTATTTATATCTACTTCTTTCTGTTGCCTCTGTCCCTCAGTGGGGGACAAAGACCTCCAACCAATTGACCCCAAGCCCTCCTATATTTAGCAATCCTATGTAGCTCTGTCCATGGCCTTCCAATATTGAATATTTTTATTTCTACTTCTCTTCTACATAAGTGTTTAGGTCTTCCTCTTTGTTTGCTCTGTCGGTTCCAGATAAAGGTTAGAATAGTTACACTATTCTCAGGTTTTCTAAATTTATGACTTATCCAAGGCCAGCGTTCCTTTCTTCGACTCTTCGTTGATTGGTATTTATCTAGTTCTTTCCTGGAACTCCAGGTGAATTTATCATACTATTTTATTCCTTTTAATTTGTTCAGGCATCAATTACTGAATGTTCGCAGTTTATTAGTAATCATTTTAGTTGTTCTCCTTGTTTCTAATCCGTACAGCACTACTGATTTAACGTGAGAACTGAATATTCTAAGTTTTGTGCTACGTTTCTTTTATTCTGACCTCCATCACACTTCTAACGCTATAAACTTGTCTCTAGTATTCTGTATTCTAGTTCTTATATCGTTATCTGTTCCATGCCCTTTGCGTACTTGCTCCCCCAAGTAGGTGTACGATGCTGACTCTTGAAATGAGGTTTCCCCAAGAGAGATCAGGTTATCATTTGCTTGGTTTATAAACTTAGTTGTTATCAGGTTATCATTTGCTTGGTTTATAAACTTAGTTGTTATCAGGTTATCATTTGCTTGGTTTATAAACTTAGTTGTTATCAGGTTATCATTTGCTTGGTTTATAAACTTAGTTGTTATCAGGTTATCATTTGCTTGGTTTATAAACTTAGTTGTTATCAGGTTATCATTTGCTTGGTTTATAAACTTAGTTGTTATCAGGTTATCATTTGCTTGGTTTATAAACTTAGTTGTTGCGACCTCCTATCTAGAGTTGTTAGTTTCGCCTGCATATATGATTTCGTGTGTGAGACAGGAATGTGCAAGCGATGAATAGATTACATATTGTTGTAGTCAGTTGTTATGATCATTCATAATTACACACGTGTAACATAAATGCTGACGTTGGTGCTAACACTGTAAACAAACACTAAACAAGAAATGCTATTATTTACCCCGAAATAGTTTCCTGCTATAAGTCTGATTCGATACGGCCATCACATTTTGTAGGCCTGATTTTCATAAGGGCAAAGCATAAGCTGCAGTTCAGAAAATGAAGAGTATCTTATGCAATAAGTCATTATCATCGAACGTTAGTTAGAGAGTACTAAAGTGCTATATAGAATCTATTTTGCTATATGGCAGTGTATCTTGGAATATAAATGAACAAATTAGGACGAATTTAGAAGCAAACAGAGATGTGGTTCCTGAGACGAATATTGCAAATTTCTTGGACTGCCAAAGTAACTAACGACTGCAGAAAATAAGCTAATGAAACTAGAACATTATATACAACAATAAGAATGGGACAAACAGCGTTCCTTGGTCATGTGATGAGAAGAGAGGCATTATAAAACATTGTAACAACTGGAAAGATCAATGGGAAGAGAGGAAGAGCAAGATAAATGATGTTGGATGGACTGAGACGATGGCATGGAGGAACATCATCAGCAGAATTGATTCAGAAAACCAAAGACCGAGATCTGTGGAGCGTCATGAACGTCTACGCCAGCCCACATGGCACTTGATGATGATGCTGATGATGAATTTCACAAGGGATACGTGGACAATTATCCCCTTCCTTTAGGTCCAGTCGTCTAATCCGCGTTAGATCGTGTTCATCACATTATTAGCACAGTTATGTATTAAATTCGCTGACGCGGTGGCTAGAAATAGTTGTAGGCGAGTAAATTCACAACATGCATATAACATAAGAAGAATTTCATAAGAAGACGCCGTTGGAACTACATCGGCCATGTACTCAGAATGGACAAGTCAAGACTCCCCTACCAAGCCCTCATATAGTCACCAGTAGGGAAAAGAAAACGGGGAAGACCAAGAGAGACCCTGCGTAGAACCATCATTAGAGAAGGCTCATTCAATGGCCAAGTAAATATCCAAGATCTACGACAGGTAGCAGCGAACCGCCAAGCATGGAGAGACAGGACTTCTGCCCTATGCGCCGCCTTAGGCTCAAAAGGAAAGACTAACTAACTATGTAACATGTCACCATGAGCTCAACGTGACGAAGGAAAACACCATACGTCACTTGCCTGTGAAAGAGGAAGGACTACCCGTAAGGACGTGGCAAACATGATCAAGAGGTTCACTTGTTCTGAGAACTGGAATTGCTGTCATCGATGCATATGTGGACATTTAGGGGAAACCACTGGGTCACCTGGGAGTCGCGATAGCGCAATGGCTAGAACTCATCACTGTTGGTCATATGTGAGAGTCCCCATTGAGGCAAGGATATAACAATAAAATTAACATGGGTTCTCAAGTCAACTCAGTTATACAACCAGCATCATCAATGTCATTATCATGCGTCCTGCCATCTGGCGTTGGTGTTCTTGTCTCTTCACAGTTATGGGTTCTTGTTGTTCTGGATCAACTCTGCTCATGATATTCCTCCATGTTATCGTCCCAGAAAATCCAATATCATGTTTTTTCCTGTCTGCCTCTGTCTATTTTTCCATTGATCCCTTCAGTTTTCACGATGTTCTCCAACGCCTCTCTTCATCAAGTAACCAAAGAACGCTATGTGTCTCTTTCTTATAGTTGTATATAATTTATTAGTCTCTTACGGGTAAGCGTTGTTACTTACTCTGGCAGTTTAAGGTATTCGCAACATTCGTCTCTGGAACCACATCTCCGTTGCTTTCAAGCTCCTCCTAATTTGTTCAGTCACGTTCCATGATTCGCTGCTATACAGCAAAACAGAGTCTGTATAAAATTTCAGCAGCCTCTTTCTTACATTCACTTATTGTATGAAATGATCTTCCATTTCTAAAATGCAGCTTTCTGTACTTGAGAACGTAAAGCCGAAATCGAACCCACAATCTTCGGAGCTAGAGGTATGTTGTGTAACTACTTCGCCATGGAAAGCCCAAAAGCAAATCTGGAATGTGGGGAATATCGCAAATCTGGAATGAGGGGAATATCGCAAATCTGGAATGTGGGGAATATCGCAAATCTGGAATGTGGGGAATATTGCAAATATGCTGGAATGTGGGGGAAAATTGCAAAATGGAATTGAATAACAAAAAAGTACATGTGAAAAACGGGGGGGGACAAAAAAAAAATGGGGAAAAAGTTAAGGAAAAAAAACCAAAAAAACC